>VUQJ01019852.1:48974-64944 GCA_015108635.1 Andinoacara biseriatus | reverse complement strand
GGAGGAAATATGGGGGGGGGGGGGGGGGGGGGGCTCATCTTGAATTTGAAGCCTGCAGCGTGCAGTTGTGGCAGGAGCAGTTTACCACTGTGTTGCATCACCTGTTCTGTAAGAGTCTGGGAACTCTGGGAGACGGGAATGATTCTCCCAGTCTCATTTGCTATAGGATTTTATCTTTCAACCCTCATTCTTTTACTGATATAATACATGCAAAATGTGGTTTGGAATTGTCTTGCTGAAACAAGCAAAGTCTTCCCTGAAAAACGGCCTGTTTGGCGTTGCTTTAAACCTAGCATCATTTAACGGTAAGGTTCCCCATACAGTGTGCATTAATGCATGCACATACCATCTGGGGTGCTGGAGTTTTCTACTTCAGCTCAGTTAAACGAGCATGGAGCCAGAGGAGGTGCACCATTTCTGGATCATGCTTATTAAATGTTATTTTAGCTGCATGGTAGAATTTTAGCTTGTATTTGTGGAACGGCATTTTTTAATATAGTGGGATCAGAGATCACGGCCAAGGGGTGTTAATAATTTGCCAATTATTTTAAACTATTTTAGTCTTTTTTTCCCCCTTTACTTAAATCAATCTATACAAAAAAAATACTAAATTTCCTCTATCTGAATTGAGCCATTCACTGTAATCTAAGCTATTTCAGCAAGTTATCTGCAGCATTTACTTATTTGAATCCTTCATCTATTACTGCATAGCATTGTAAAAAAATAGCTTTAAAAACTATTTTTACAATCTTTAAAACTATTTCTTCACTTTTAACAAGGCCTTTTTAATTCAACTATTTTATACTGAGTCAGCTTGGTGGGGGTTTTTTTTCTATGTGCCGCAGTGCAAAAACAGGAAGCTACCTCATTTAGAAGTCCCTTCAAAAGAACTCTCTTCAACAATAGCTCCTATTATAATAATAAATAAATAAATAAAGCTCTTTAATGTTTCTTTTTTCCACATATGATAATATTTTTTTCTATCATTTGGCCTTTACTCACATATTAAAAATTCATGCATTTTGCAGGCTCACTGCATGTATTCAACTCAAGAGCCTCGTTCTGAAGTCCCTGGATTCCCAGTGTGAGATGTGGTCGGCACCTTCACACTGAGAAGGAAAACAAGTCCGTCTCTCTCAATTAAACTGAGAGTGATAACAAACACAACGCATCACCGTGTAATAATTCATGTCCACACCCATCGAGCTCATTTACCAGATCTTTCTAAACACCTCCATGAATGAACAGGTACCTCTCTAATTGATATACGTCAATCCAAATATTTACACCTAATAAACAATATTTGTAAACACTGTGAAGTCTGCATGTGTTACCGCTGGTGGTGATGAATAAGCTTTCATCCTTCAATCTGCATGTTGACAGAGCCAGATGTGCTGGGAATGAGAGGAGCCCCACCACACACACACACACACACACACACACACACACACACACACACACACACACACCAGAGCCTGGAAAGTCCTCTCTTCCTTCTCCTCCTCACTCCTTTTCCATCTCTTTCCTCCCACATTCTCCAGCTTTGTTGCTTTCTCCTCTTTTAATCCCACCTCACTCTCTCTCAGCTTCAAACCCTCTCTTCCTGGTCCTTCTCCCTGTTGACTGCATCCACACACAGCAGCAGAAGCAGCCTTGTTATGTGGGTCACAGGCTCGGTAAAACAGCTGTGGTACAGTGTGTTATCAGTTTGGATGTCTAACAGCAGGTGACTGTCAAGTTATTGCAGAAGAGATCTGTGGAGGAAATCCCATCAGCGTGAAAAAAAAAACCCCTGCAACTGAGCATTTATCAACTGTTTCTTTTTTTCACGTGCTACAGGCTTTACTTATTTATAAAAGCTTTAACACAAACTGCTCATCAACACCTTTTCTTTAATTCAAACAGTTTTTTTCCCTGATCCTAAATTCTATCCGCGCTCATCTTTGAACATCTCCAAAGCGCACAGACGCGCAATCACCCAGCACGATAACAGCTGCGTCTACAGCTTTTTGTAAGCTTGCAAACAAACATTCAGTATCACTTACACGCTCTTTCTAGCGCTGCGCCATAAATGGACGCGGGAAAGAGCGCCTTAAATCCCAACTTCTCCACGTTAAGTCTTTCTTACCTTTCCTCCCTTGGAGCATCTGCGATATGCATTTGTGGCTCCCGCTGTTTGATTCATGACGAAAACCCCTGCAAAAGTAATGAACACGCTTAAAGTTGGGGTCAATTTCGAGCAGGCGGACACGGAAAGCGGTGCGAGTGTTTGCTTTTTACCTGGTGCGCCGGAGTGCCCTGGCTGTCGCTCCTCGCTGTTGGTTTGAAAAGAGCTCGCTTGATATTCAGAGATGCATTAAATTGTCTAAATATTTCCCCCGAAATAGTCCAGAGAATTTGTCGTTCCAGGACAAAGTAGTGCCGATTATCACGAAGCCAAATGTAAATCCGCTGGGAAGTTTCCCATCAAATCAAAATGTAAAACTGGCGTCTTTAAATCCACTTACTTTATCCTGTAATATAAGTTGTTTTCTACACATGCACTCTCAGGATGATTTTGACTCAGACCTGCACGGACTGACAGAAACGCGCCCGTCTCTCCGATGTGTGTGTTTGCGAAGCAATTGCGCAAGCGCATCTCCTCTGACAGCTTGACTACATGGGGTTGAAGAAGGAGCCTGTCAACATTGCTCGCCCACTCTAGAGCAGCAGGCAGCAGGGACTGCAGGGTACACTATAATTATGTATCAAGAGGAACCATATATAATACCACACTATGCAACTCTGTTTGCTAAAAGCAACAAAAACTCCCCATGTCCCTGCTGTATATGAGCCTTCCCTTTATTTTACCGCCTTTCTGATCAAATGAAAACACTCTTGCATGTTGATTTGTCTGGTTCTCTTCAACGCAGCCAAATGTCAACTCTGAGTGACCTCTGTCAAATTCAAATAAGATGACTGACACCAACGACCAAAAGTGAGAAATTGTCTGTGACAATTACAATCATTATCTCAGCTTGAGGAAGTGAATTTATTTAGTTTCAATTATAGCATAATAAATGAATGTTAAGAGGGCGAGCTTACACTGAAGTGTGGCAATTAGCTGGACAGGTTGGTGCTGAGCTGTGACAAAGTTGCTGTCACTCACTTTCAAGAGGCTGTGGAGAGGAATTAATATAAATATGTGGCTTGCTGGTTTCATTTACTGAAATGCACTTCATACTGAGAAAAGCCAGTATAAAGTTATCTTTAAAAAAAAATACATGGTGGTGGATGGTTGTCATAAGTGAGTGATATCAAGATGTTAATTCTTGACATCAATAATGCGATTTTAAGATGGTCCAGAATTTCTTTCTCTTCAAACTGACATCCATGCACTGACAACATGCAGCATCACATTTTTGACTTCCAGTTTCAAACTCATGGTCTTGTGTACCCTGTCTTAATTTCACTTTTCAGCACCTGAGGTGATCATTGTTAACCTGGGCTTGACTGATCAGGTATGGAAATTAAATTCTTGGTCATCCGGATGCTTGATTTGGCAAAGATTTTATGCCGGATGCATTTCTTGATGCACGCCACTTCACTTATCCAAACTTGGGGCCGGCACTAGGAGTATGCTGGCTTGTGGCCTCCAAGTGGCTGGGATGTTAGTCTGAAATGTTAATAAATGATCAAAAGTGTTATTTCATGTAGTTCAGGACAAATGAAACATAAATGATGAAAGAAATCCTGTGAAGAAGCAATGCTTGCACGGATACAACAAACCTGAGGCTCTCTTCAACAGAAGAATGACAGTCTGGGTTTCCAAATTCACTTGGATGACGTACCGCTCATAACGGTTTAGTCAGATGGTTTTCTTTCACCAGTGCAGGTAAAATCTTACTGCTGGGCTGCTGTCGCATACATTGCATCATTCAAATGAGGAAGTGTCTTTATCGGTAGATTCCAAATATGGGTGGATTAGTATCTTGTACCCCTAAGACCTTTTGTGATACAAAGCCCCCCTTCACTTGTCCCTGGTTTTTACCAGTACCTGCACAGAGTCAGCCCTGCCTTGATTCCTTCTCAGAACTAACCCACATTCTGGCAGGTTAGAGAACCAGACATTACATAGAAAAATTTGGGGGTAATTTCTTTAGGGAAGAAAATCATCATGGACAGAGTCAATGGGCAGCATCTGTGAATTATCAGTGTAACTGTAGCCCCCTCTGAGGCACTGACTTCAGTACTTCTACCTGCAGCACCTGTGTCAGTCATTTTCAGTGGAAATGGTTCCTCTTCTACCAGCAATGTATGAATGGAAGAGAGTTACAATATATTACTGCTCCTGGATTTCAAACTGAAACCAATAGAAAGGTTCTGATACTAGAAGTAGTTCTGTTATGGAAAACTTAAACCAATATTAATTTCCTCCAGTTTCTGTTACGACGATTGAGGGGCCATAAAACTTACTTTCCTTCTAAGATGGATTAAATTGAGCAAGATGGTGGACAAATAATTTTCTTCATCCCAACAAAGATATATTTTATGGTTCCCAAATAAGATTTTCAAGTTTTTTTTGACAAAAGAAAATGCAGAACAGTTAAAATACAACTAAAATTAGACCAATTCTGAGCTCACAGAATTACCTATTTTGAGGCAGTTAGTTCTTACTTGAAAGACTGATTTAGTAGAGAAAATTTGTAAACAATCAAAATCACCTGCCTTGTAGAAAACCTCTCCTCATAACCAGTGAGGCTTCCTGCAGAAGCGGCACAGGTTGGCAGTGTTTAAAAAATCTTTATTTGAGAAAGGAGCTGACAGGCAGAAGGCTGCAGAAGCACATGTATAAGCAGGAATGCAGGTGAGGGAGTTGGGGGAGTGAGTGCAGTGTGGTGAGCTGAATGCTGGTTGACAATGAACAGGTGGCAGGTGAAGCTGGGAGAGTGCGGCATGGTTGGTGGATGGCACAGCAAGTTGGAGATTGGAGTATTGAAAAGAGTGCAGGCTTTGAGCAGAGGAGGGTAGGCAGGAGACAGATCTAAGTTTACCACACACCAAAAACATAATGAGCAAGCTATATTCATACAAATTGTGGGTGAGGCCCTGACACCAGAGAACACCTTGGGTGCACTGCTGTGATGGTTGTTGTGCACAAGATCCATTATCCAGCATTAGACACTAGACAGTCAAGCAACAGTCATGTCAGCATCCTGCAAAAGGTGTCTGCTCCTGGATTTCAAAGTAAAACCAACATGGTGGCTTATTAGCAAACATTTTCTCATATTATGGGAACAGACTAGCAAAAGTTAAAAATCAGAGGATCTAAGTTTGCAAACTAGCTTATATGGGGTCAGCATATCTGCTATGTTTTAAAAGTTACAAGTAATGTCTTAAACTTAAGCCAGGCGATATGAGGCTGTCTACTAAAACAGTAAGAAGCTGAGGTTCTGCATTCTAAATTAGCTGGAGATGAGAGTCACTTTTAGTTTAGAGGAGAGGAGGTGTGTTTAAGTACTCAAGTCTTGAGAAAATAAATGTGTGAATGATTTTTTTTTCCTAGGTCTGACCATCAGGTCTCATGAGATGTTATGTAGGATAATTTGGCCAGGTAGACACATTTGAGGAGCAGCTGTGGCTTAGGAGGTAGAGCAGGTTGTTCTCTAACTGGAAGGTTGGTGATTTGATCCACAGCTCCTCCAGGCCAAACTGCCCTTGGGCAAAATATTGAGATTGAGAAGATTGAAGATAATTTCCTCTCAATTAGAGTAGAAAAGCCCTTTGTAACGGACTGTCCATTTGCCATATAAAGAGAGAATAATATAGGACCTAAAATGGAACCTTGTGGTACACCACAGCTAATGTGATACAGAAAAGGTTCTAAAAGCTAAGAATAAATCATCCAAGTAAACTTCCTTGATGCAAATCATGCTGCAGTTATGCCAAAAAAAGTCAACTGCTAAAAGGAGGTTACCAGTTTGTTTTTGTTTTTTTTAAGAGAGACTGCACCACATCATGTTTAAGAGCAGATAGAGTAATACCATTTGTAATGCTGTTAAGCAAAATACTGAGCCCAGCTTTTTTCAGTCTAGAATAAAATCAAGGCTGCATGTGGTTGATTTATTAATATGCCACATAACACTGAATAGCTGAAAATGCTGAAAGTTTATGTGCGTGTGGTTTTAGTTTCATTATCCCACATGCTGTCTAAGATTATAGCTGAGCTGAACTAATATGACACTGGATTATTGGATGAGTTTCAAGTACACTTCAGTAAGATACTTAGCTTTTAATAGGCGACTGCAGGCTTCTCAGACTTATGTTATTCTGATTACAGCATATCTCTCTCGCAGTTTTGAATCAGCCTCCTGACAAAATCTATTAGCAGACATCAGTCACTACTGAAGTCTTGCTGTCAGTATGTTGACGCTGCTGACCCACTCTAACAGCTAAGAACACTCAACGCTCAGGTTACTCTCGATGCTTGAGCTGTGCTGTCACTTCTAAGGTTATCTTTGACCTTTAGCGCATCTCAGAGGGAGACCTCAGCTTTGCATCCCTTTGTTTCAGCACCAGCTTTTCCCACAAGGGCTCAGAGAGAGAGGTGCAAACTAAAACATTAACTAAATGGAGTGTGAATTAATAGATTTGAGGCTCAACTTGCAGCTGCATTTTTGTTATGTTTAACTGTGCACTTGTGCTCCATTTGGCACAAGTGCTGACTTACAATAGTTTGCCTCCCTGGCATTCCCGTTCACTACAGCGGGTGGGAGCTTTATTGATTGGAGAGCTCATGATATTTTCCTGTGTGTGTATGTTCAGAGCAAAATTAGTAGGTGCTGCTTTAAGTCAGTGTATTTAATTAAAGGCCAATCTGGTCACAGACACTTCCATGCCTTGCAGTGTATCACAGAGGCTTTCAAGGCACTTTGAAATCAAACAGACCCATTAAAAAGACTGATTGTGCATGACTTGATGCATGTTAGGAAAGTCTGATAGGCCAGTGAATGTGGAAAAAAAAAAGTTCTGGGCACAAAAGGTTAGACATAATCATGAATAATAGTGGCGCACGTAAAGAAATGAGGGACTTAAAATATTCAAACTTCAGGCACTCGAGAACAATGCAAACAATGAAAAGCATTCACATGCTAGTCCACAGGTTGCATTTAATAACCAGTTTGGGCCAGTAGACATTTTCATCAGTTTAAAAATACCTTCTGGCAATTTGGGGTAATCTTCAGCAAAGCTATGTGGTTAACATTCAATCAGCATTCATAAAATGTTTGAAGAAGTTTGAAGTTTGGCTTCTAAAGTGCTTCTAGACTAGGCCTGAAGTGACTGTTGATGTTTAAACTGGGGGAACAGAAATTTCAATTCTACCAAAATTATAGGACTGCATCATGAAAGTAGCAAGTACCACAGAAAATAAGAAAGAAAGAGAAGAGCATCTTTTCTGATGCATAATTTCAGCCTGAGCTATCACACAAAAGATGCATTTTACAGTATAAGTTTACAACTTTTCAGGTCTATCTTCAAGCCACTCTCAAAAAACATAATGAGGTCCTCATTTGGAACTTTTGCAACTGCCTTGAAGGCGTTCACATTTACATAAATATTCTGAGCACTTGTTTCAGCCTTCAGTCGAATTCAACCCAAAATGTATAGAATTAGGTACCAGACTGTGATGACCAATAAAACAGAAAAAAGTAATTTATTTATATTAATTAATTTATTTTTTGCTGTAGAATATTATTTATCTATATTTACACTCACCTTCACTGTACATTTCTGGCAGCTACCATGTATCACATTTTGCAGGGAAAAAAGGCTTGCAGAGAGAAAAGAAGCTGAAAAGTTCTCTATTGCCACTTGTAAGTGTTGCCTTGAATTCTGAAAAAAATGCAACATTGTCCCTGTTAAAGCCTCTCCACACCATCACAGCTCCTCTTTTATGCATCACAGCTATAACAAATACAATCTGTTGAGCTTTTCTGTCAGACAACCAAAAGTCTTAGACTTCTACATACCCGTGGTGTTCACTAGCCCAAACCATTTTTGTCTTCTTATTAGTCCTCCTCAGCAGTGCTTTCTCTGCAGGAGTCCCACCATGAGGGCTTGATTAGCACAGTCTTCTTAAAAGAGTTGATGCTAACCTCTCTTTGCAGCTTGAAATTACCAAAGAAGTGACACCAGCACAGCAGCATCACATTTCTGGGCTGAAAGTTGGATTCACTGACATCAGTTGCAAGTAATTCACTAATAACTGGTATATGCAGACCACTGATTCTATCTGCCATGATTTTTCTCCCAAGGAAATTAGTCAAAATTCTGCTGATCAAATGTAGTGGGTTACTACAGCAGTAGGGAAGGAGTGCAAGTACCTTGAGCTAACTGCAATAAATATGTTTTAAAAATCTCAAAAAGCTTCCTTTAACCGCTGGAGAGGCTGGACCGAGGGTGAATCGGTTCAGAATCTAAATCGCGGATGAGCAGGCGACCATGTATGCTGGGTGGCTGTGCAAGCG
This sequence comes from Andinoacara biseriatus, assembly GCA_015108635.1. Taxonomy (NCBI): domain Eukaryota; kingdom Metazoa; phylum Chordata; class Actinopteri; order Cichliformes; family Cichlidae; genus Andinoacara; species Andinoacara biseriatus. The sequence continues at coordinate 56,437 of VUQJ01019852.1, read as the reverse complement.
TCCCTGGTTCATGTCCTGACCTGTGGCCATTTACTGCTTCCCCCATCTCTCTCTCCACTGTAACCCATTGAATAAAGCTGCAAAAGGCCAGTAATAATAATAATAAAAATAAAAATAAATAGAAATTGAAAACTCAAGCAGCAACAGGAGAAAACTGTATACAACACATTTCAAATCATTCGAGAGCTCCCTTTACAGCAGCTTTAGTTTCATGGGGATGCTTCATTCGCCTTGAAGTATTCTGTCCAGGAAACAATTCAGATCCAGCAAACAACATATTGCTGCACAGAAAAGCTCCTGAGTAGTAAATATTACCTTTCAGGAAAGTTTTAAATGTCAGGAGTTAGAATTCATTGCCGGGTTTAAATACACAAATCCTCTTTTTCTCCTGAGCCCCTTCTTCAGTATGATACAGATTACCTTGATTTGCTAACCTTTTGTTATGCGGGTCCTCAAAAGATTTATGCCTCTGCTTCTCATTCCTACTGTATTTGGTGAATGTTAATGTGCAGCACTGCTTTCTGTGTGGCTATAACAAGATAATGGACTCATGCATAATAATGTTTGGGTGGGATAATCTCATTTTGGAGCTGCTCTCTTTTTCCCTGATAGCATCCCAATGTTATTAAAGACACTTTCTTTGTTGGGGATAGTTCTCCAAACTAAACCAACAAAAGAGTGTGCAATAACTGCCTTACAGATGCTTCAGAGAAGAACATTAAATGCATTTGATTTGAATTAGTGCAGAACGTGATAGAGGACAGTGGTGATATTTATAGATAATGGGTCAGTTTTTTTTAAAAAAGATTTTGCATTTCTTTTTGTCTTTAGTTTTGGGTTTACAGAAGGTAAAACATCATTTAAGTTTTGCATTTTTTCTTCATTTTAACTTAGATATGTGAGTGCATTTCCTTTCTTTGCTATTTACTTTTAAACGTTACATGATCTTTATTACCTCCCAACACACACACACACACGTGCACGCACACACACACGTGCGCGCACACACACACACACACACACACTGCATGCTAGAGTATAAGCTGACTGAGCCATAAAGTGATGGTGTGCTTAATATTTAGCCAGAAGCGATGATAGAGTGACTGCAGAGATATAACAGGGACTCCACAGTGGGTTCCTGTAGAGACACACATGCACAAGCACACACACACACACACACACACGCACGCGCCCACAAATATACATGAAATAATTAAATATACCTAAAATAGCAATGTTTTTGCTGCACAGTGTGTTAAATATGAATCTAACACACACTGTGAGTTAGAAATTCAAAACACTTCAGGTTTTTTGCTTTTTTTGGCTAAGTGTGCATCAGTGTCTCCCAAAACAGGGGATTTTGTTCTTTGCAGAGCGTCCTGTGAGTGTAAGCAGATGGTAGGTGACCCATTGAAGCTGGAAACTGAGACATGAAGGCGTAAGATGTAATTACCTCATTCAAGATCAAAACAAATCAGTCCAGATCCTGCCTTTGCTTTCAGCTCTATCACATAAATGAATTAGAAAGAAAACTTGAGATGAGACAAGATTTTCCCTCAGTGTTAAGAGGTTATTTTCTTTTATCTTTTAGCTTTTCACCCCCATGGGGGACCAACAACTGATGTTTTGCACTGAATGATGTTCATCTTATTTTTTCTTGGTTTTGAAGGCTGCTGTAATAATTTTTGGTCCATGGGACTCCCAGCCCCACAATGCTCGTTGTGCCACTCTTAATAACATCAGTGCATCACCTTTAGTATGGGAAGCATCGTCTTAATGTACTGGGTAGGACAGCATCTTTCCACTTGTCTCTTCTGTCCTGACCGCGTCTATCTGGTCTCGCCAATTCTGAGCAGGGTAATGTTATTCTCCTGCATTTCTTCTGCTACTTCAATAAGGAGAATTGCAATGCAAATAGGTAAATTGTCATTTGTAGTACATTTGTGAGCAAACTTCTGATACAAAAAAACTCCACAAGAGTTGCACAAAAACAATGATCAATTACAATCCGGCAGATCTTGGCCCCTCCCTGAGCCTGGTTCTGCCAGAGGTTTCTTCCTGTTAAAAGGGAGTTTTTCCTTCCCACTGCTGCCAAGTGCTTGCTCATAGGGGGTCTTTTGGACTGTTGGGTTTTCTCTGTATTATTGTAGGGTCTTTACCTACAATATAAAGCACCTTGAGGTGACTGTTTGTTGTGATTTGGTGCTATATAAATAAAATTGGATTGAATTGAATTGAATTGAATTGAATTGAATTGAATTGAATCGAATCGAATCGAATCGAATCGAATCGAATCCACACACAGTTACTGCCAAAGCCAAAGGGGGCAAAGCATTAATAGGCATTTGTGGCTGCACAAAGCAAGGTTTTACCAGTTGAGAAATTTTCTGGAATTTCTCGAGCAAAGTAAAGCATTGTGTCGTGAGAGAGCCAAAGAGTCTGTGAGCTGAGGAGGCCACCTACGGTAAAAGGCCCAGCCCCGATACTTTACAGGTATCCTGTGTCTGTCATCAGGGGAGAACACCTTTAACGCAATGAGGAAATGCCATCATACCAAGATTGTTGTATGGAAACACAAAAGATAAAAATAACACTTAAAAGGTAAATTTACAAACAACTACAGTAAGGTGGACTAATGGAGACATAAATATAGCAGAAGAGAAATACACATGTAAACAAATAATGCAATGAAAATACATCAGTAAATGAAAATAAATAAATAAACAGAAAAGGCCAAAATAAAAAGGAAGGTCTTGACTTTGCTTTTACAGTCTCAGCAACCCTCAGGTCATCAGCTAGACTCTTCCATAAACATGGAGCATAATAACTAAAAAATGCTTCTCTGTGAGTTTTAATTGTAATTAAATTGTAAAATTATCAGATGACCTGGGGGCTCTGGAGGGCTTGAAGTGCAAAAGTAATCAGAAAGGTAAGAAGGCCAATAAAAGACTCTTGAAATCAACTCTGAAACCGGCTGGGAGCCAGTGCAGAGACCATAAAATTGGTGTAATATGTGCTCTATTTCTGGTCCTCGTCAAGATCAGCTGAGCTTTGAACAAAGGTTTCTTTTGAAGCCCAGAAAGAGGAGCATCGCAGTAATCAATCCTGCAGATGATAAAAGCATGAACCAATGTCTCTGCATTGGCTTGAGAACAAAAATTTCGGACTCTTGTTCTTAGTGCAAGATTTTGCTAAGTTTCTCTCTCTGAGCTTCAGTGCTGATGATCAAAACCTCAGTTTTGTCCTGAGTGAGCTGGAGGACATTTGCTGCCATCCATGATTTAAATCTGAGATACAGTTAGAAAGAGCATCAATTAGCTCTGTGACATCAGGAGAAACAGCAACCTAAAGCTACTCTTCTTCAAAAGGGGCTTATAAGAGTCTTAAGAGTCAGTGGGATGCTAACTTTCTGAAGAGAGCAATTTGTCATGTTCAGTAGCTCCTCAATAAAAGAATCACAAACAGATTTTAAAAATTGGGAGGGGGGGTGTCTAATAGTCAGGTAGAGTTGTATAGCTGGGAGAGTGGGAAATATTAAAACCAGGGTTAATAAAATGGACAGTGGTGAAGAGGAGTCTGAGATTGTTCCAGTTGTCTGAAACTGAACAAATATGAATTTATTGCCTCTATAGAGCTACATCGTAAGTTGCCAAATGGTCTTTAAAATTTTAAAAATGTTCTTTTTGCTGACCTGCAAATTCATTTTGCCTGTAATGTCATGCAATTTTGCCAAAATGGCACGACTGTGCACTGCAAGAAGTTGTCTGGTATAAAGAATGAATCTCAGATCTCAGAAGCATGAGCTGTCAAGGGCACTTGCCAGTAACCTTTGAGCAAGCCTAACTTTCTAATGCAGTGAGCAGGAACAACCCTGTGTATGAAATCCTCCACATGAGGAAGAGAAAAGCAATCTGGTTTGATGCTGCTGATTATGTTCCTGAAATCAGTGCTAGAGCAAAATTGTTGCTTGACATTAGTGTTGGGTAGGTACATCTGAAAAGAGTGCACCATGACTTTTAATCAACCAAATGATGTTGCTCATATGGGAGTCAAGAAATGTGGGATAGGTTGCTCTCCAAATCTGCCAGCACTTGGGAGTTTTTCAACTGAGCAGACAACACAGGAGCAACGTGCATGATCAAATCACCCTCCTGAGGAGGATGGGAGGGCAACACAGGGACTGAAGTCGCAGGCATCAGTTCTTCTGAAATTACCACAGTAATTTCACTAGATCTGGAAAAATATGATTTTAGCATGTTCACATGGCAAACACAAGTCTGATGTCTGCTATTATGGGTATGAATAGCAAAATCAGTTTTGTGTCATTTCCTCTCAGCCACACGGGGATGGCAAAAACCAGGACAGAATCTCCAGGTGGAAAATTTCTTTCAGCAGCACTCTTACCAAAGTAAGCTTTCATTTTAGATTGAGAAACCATTGCTACCTCGTTGGCTACCTTACAGGAATGATGAAGACACTCTCTGAAAGAACTAACACAGTCCAGCACGTTTTTACAGCAGTTTATGAATCAGAAGATGTTTAGTAATCTACACATTTCAGAGAGATATTTGCAGGCAGTGAAATCGGGATAACAAACGTGAAATAAATGGATGGACTAGCTCTCATGCAGCACTTTTCGACTCTAGTTGAGCACTCAAAGCTCTTTATACAAGCAACTGGAAAGTCTGGTTGTTCTCGATTGTGCCACCGCTTGGCTACGTTTGTGTACAGCTGAGATTCTCAGTTTGTCTGTGGCCAGCTTTTCCATGCTGCGTCATGTATGCCTCTGAGATGTGGAAGGTCCTTCCTCTGGGTTTTTCTCCTGTCGATGTTTCTGCAGCAAATGGATTGTGCTTACAAGACAGCGGTGCTAATTCTAAGTTCAACCTTAAACGTGGAGGACTTGGTGGGGTCAATCAGAATCATGATCCGAATGCACTGATCCGAATGTCAAAACATATTTCCTTAAGAGAGTCTTAAATATAAAGGCAAATTACTTCTTTAATGTATTTTAGTTAAATGCAGCTGCAATATGTGAGCATTAGTTTAAACAGATCCACTGAATTTTTTTTGAACAGGTTTCGGAGAGACGCATGTGTTTTGACTTTGAAAATGATTGCAGAGGAAAGAAAGGTCACCCCATAAATTTAGGGATTAGAGCAGCTGCTGCCTGAGTGAATCCCAGTACACATCTGCTGCCTGCAGTACTGCCTGCTAACACACCTCTGGCTGCTTAGCAACATGTTGGATGCCAATTAATTCTAGGCCACTTTCTGTACGGCAGGTTTATACTCCCTCATGACTGGAAAATAACAGTGTAGGTTTTTCTGTAAGGGGGGACTGTTCACATACTGGATACTAGCCAGATTTTAGCAACTAATTTGTGTCTAATTGAGGCGCTGACTTTAAGAGTTAATGTAACTACATTGTTGAAATTCAAATAAATTCAGGTTTTTAGGGCAATTAGGCATTTTCTACATGAAGTTACCTGCTGTGTGTGGAAAATTGTGATTGCATTTTCATGGCTTTCAGTTTTGTATAATCAGCCACTGTGTGCAACTACTGCATGCTGTGTTATGAACATCTACAGAGTGTAATTGATACGTATACATCTTGTAAACAAGAATTGTGCTGATTAAAATTTTTTTGTTGTTTAGGTTTTCCTAGATTTATTGTTTCACTGAGGAATTTCAGTCTGATCCTCAGTCTCTGAAACATCTCATTGTCAAAGAAACATTTGTATAATAAATTACTCTTAAGGAATAACCCAGAAATCCTGCATCTTTGTCATATATATTTCAGTAGTTGCATGTGCTGCAGTTATATTGAATTGAGTGAGTATACAAAGAGGAGTGAAGGAAAGCAGAGGAGTGATTTAAAGCCCAAAGCCCAGCCACCATAACGTGTAGAAATGAGCTGTGTGATCTTATTTTGATTGTGGCCCCAATATGCAGGAGCAGATGATCCCTGTTCTCTCAGGTGGAAAAATTATTTTACTGCTGTTTCCAATAAGGGAGTGGTGGGTCTGTGTCTGAGGAGTGAGCCCAAAATAATGAAGTTTACCGCTTATTTCTAGTCATTATGTCCACAGCCAAGACTTCTAGTAATTGTGTTTCAAAGGAAAAAGTTAGTTCTCTGTAATTCCATTCAGTATTCAAATGATCAATGAATAATCATCAAGTTAAAAAAAAAAAAAACTTATGTGTTGCATCCTTCTCCCTTATGCTCTTCCAGTATTGCTCTGTCTCCAGCCAAGGTGGGGGTTCTTTTCTCATATTATTCCATCTGCCACTGAGACTACACCTGGGATGCTTCAGTGGATGTTTAGTGTTTAGTGTACCTCATCAATTGCATTTGCCTTTTGCGAATGTTGGAGCAGGTCATCTACTAAGCCAAAGGTCGATGGTTCGATTCGATTCATGTACCACTGGCAAAAGAAATGGTTGATGTAGAAAAATCCTACCAAAAATCCTACCAATGGCTGGACAAAGCTGGACTGGCAGACAGCACAGAGGCACTAATCACAGCAGCACAGGAACAAGCTCTAACCACAGGCACAATAGAGGCTGGGGTCTACCACACAAGACCCCAGGCTGTGCAGAGATGGTAAATGGACTAGTTCTTGTATAGCGCTTTTCTACTCTGACTGAGCACTCAAAGCGCTTATACAACACGTTTACATTTACCTCATTCACACCCATTCATACAAGCACTTCCATGTAATTAAGCTAAGTGCTCTAATTAGCTGACATTCATACACATTCATACTCCAACACTTGCGTCGGAGAGCAACTTGGGGTTAAGTATCTTGCCCAAGGATACATTGGCATGCAGCCTGGAGCACATAACAGCAGGGTGCAAGATGCTAGCACACAGGGACTTCCAGATACAGATGGACAAACTTGTGATGGGTAACCAACTGGGCAAAGTAGTGGTGGACAAACAGAGGAAGAAAGCTGTAGTGATAGATGTTGCAATACCAAGTGATGGCAACATCAAGAAGAAGGAACACGAAAAGCTCAAGAAATACCGAGGGCTGAGAGAAGAGCTAGAGGGGATGTGGAAGGTGAAGGTAACAGTGGTCCCTGTGGGAATCGGAACACTCGGGGCAGTGACCCCCAAACTGGGAGAATGGCTCCAGCAGATTCCAGGAATAAATGTGAGAGCTCTGTCCTGAAGAGGACAGTCCTGGGAACAGCTAAAATACTGCACAGGACCCTCAATGCCCCCACCCCTGGCAGAGGATCCGAGCTTGGAGGACAAAGACCGCCCGCAGGGTGAGTGGGGAATTTCTTTTAAAAATATATAAATCTTCAAAGAGCCCCTTTGGCATGCTTTTATTTCAGTGTTTTTTTTCTTTATGTGAGACATCTATCACCATATCCCACTGAAAAGGTTTTTTTTTTTTTTTAATTATTTAATGAATTAATTGTTTTTTATTATTGTTTTTTTTTTTTTTTTGG
>VUQJ01019852.1:22356-34177 GCA_015108635.1 Andinoacara biseriatus | reverse complement strand
CCACACCTTGGGTTTCAGGGGCAGGCCTTCCTCTGGTTCGCACCCTTTGGAGTCCTGCACACCTGCGAATGATGAACACACCTTTTGGTAATTTTTGGTCACTGCTTATCTTAAGTAGGAGGAAGATCTTCAGTAACCTGGAAAAAGGTAGTGAAGTTGGCTCCTTCAACCTGTACAGTACGTTTGCATGCTTCGGCTCTGTGACTTTGACTCACCTGTTTAATCTCCTCTGTGCAGGATCCTGGGATTGAATCTGAGTGAGTTACTGAGTGAGATCATTTCCTCTGTAGATCCATCTGTGTTCAACACTTGACTTGTGCCATTATGAAAGTTAAACATACTGGTCTAACTTTTCATTGTATAAATTGTACAAATTGTTTTTGCCTCGAATTGTGTATTTCCATGTATGTTTCCACGTTTCAATGAATCACTGCACTCATTTCCCATTTTCCTAACAAAATATGAAGAAATAATGGTGGCCCAAAACTTTTGCACAGCACTGTGTACGTCTAAAACATATACAAGCACAATAATACAATCAGACTGTATGTAGCGGGCTGACAGGGGAAAAATTTATACCTTTGTACTAGAAGAGGTCACAGGCTATGTACAGTTTTGTCCTATTCTGTCACGATTCTCTAGAATTAGCTGTCAAAGTAAATATGTGCTCTTAATTAGTTCATCTAGGAACAGATTGATCAGTTCATCAGACGCTTATGTGCAGTCTCTATCAATAACATGGATCACAGAGGAAGCAATACACATCTGGATGCCAGTTAACAAGTTTTTATCTTGCATATAAAAACAGAAACAGGCTCTCTCCTCACCTACATTAATTATATATATATTTTTTTTTTCATTTATTTATCCATTTGTCATTAAGGATCCTATTTGTGGAAACTCTGAGCTGATCTCACCTTTCTCTTAATGAACTATGCTTCTGCGACAACTCAGTTTGATTTCTTTTGATTTGGTTTAAATTTGCACAAAAACACGCCCTTACTCTGATTTACAGCGGCAGGCTCAGTCTAAATATAGGAATACCGACTATAGCATGGTAAAGTTGGGTTTCCACAAAAATACAGCTTTCAGTGGAGGGAAAACATTTATAAGACTGCCTTTGAACTTCATGAATTCTTTTCAAGTCTTATTTAAACTGTGGTGCACATCAGTGCTTGTGGTCTTTGATATTGTGTCTCGCTGATCAAAAGGAGGCGAGAGGGTGAATCTCAGAGCAATCTGATTTGTTTACTGTGGGCCACATCAGAAACAAGGACTGACGGTCTACATACTTTATCACTTCCTGCAAAAAAAAGAAAGAAAAAAAGAAATCAGGTAAGATGTGGACATCAAAAAGTATTAGTGTTCTTTTCCAATGCTGATCTTCAGGTTCAACATTGAAGCTTGTTTACTGTCATGGGTAATGTGATTTAGAGGTATGTTTGGCACGGATGGCAAAAATCCCACCTAATCGCCTTCCATAAATGTCAGGAAAATTTGCAAGGCTGTGCCTGTGTGACCGAAGGACTGCAGAGAAAAAGGCTCAGCAGGGACTTGGAGAGAACACCGAGCACGCACAGCAGAAAGGTTACACATTTTTACAGGGATTGTTGCTTTTTTTTTCCAATTTGACATTTCGTTCTGATGATGATGACTTTAATGTGACTGATGTGATAATGTCAAGGGTCTTCTGCTCTGTGGACAATGGAGGGCTGGCATTCAAGGGCCTTGCTTCACATCTATTCAGTATCAAAGAGTCACCTCCTCCATGGACCCACACAGAAATATAAACACAAAGATTGCAGATAACAGATGAACACCATCCTTTGATTAAAATAAATAAGTGACCTTCTGAATTTGGACTAAATATTATTCCACAGTAACATTTTGAGATTCCCCTTCCTTTAGTTCTTATTCTCCCTGAGAGCTTTCACCTCTCTTGGTACTCACTTGGTGCCTCCCTGGTGCATGGATGAAAGCTTTTGCACAGATTCCCAAGAGGGCTCCCCTGACAAAAATCTACCCAAAGCCAACCTTCTGTACTTACCACTAGAGCAACGGGAGTGCATATTTTAAAGCAAAAAAAACATGACTCCTCCATGCCAAATTTGTCTTGGGGTTTTGTTATTGAAGGAATTTCTGTAGCCGCTGCAGGCTACTGTGCTCCAGACGGGGATCTACCCAATGACTGCATCCACCGTCTTCTTTGCAACTACATCCATTAGACTCACAAGTACTCCCCTGGGAACAACCTGGAGACTTAAGGATCTCTAAGCCTAAGCACCAAGGAGCCACATTATACTAAAACTAGCTTGTCAGGAAAAGTAAATCACATTTTGAATTCAAATTTCTCCTGAGAAGCTAAACTACTATGGGATTATATTGTTTCACATCTGACACAAGCTTTCAGGCAGCCTCCTGGTATTAGTCAGCCTCTCTTCATTCACTTTGCTTACAGTTTGTTTGACACATAATTGTTTATGTTTAGTGGCCATTTCTCTGCTGTTAGGACTGGACAGAAGATGGAGAGATATTCTCAGGCTGGATAGTGGAAAATGTTGGAGTAATATATAACTTATTGTTACTCATCAATCCATTTTCTTTCCTTCAGCCAGTTCAGGATCACGGGGGGGTGGAGTCTATCCAAGCTGTCATGGGCCAAAGGTAGGGGCCACTATGGACAGGTCTCCAGTTTATCACATGAAAACCACAGAGAGACAGAACTATTCATCATCACATTCACACCACTGCCAATTTAGAATCATCAGTTAACCTAACATGCATCTCTTTAGACTTTGGGAGGAAGCAAGAATACCTGGAGAGAATCCATGCAGATATGGGGAGAACATGCAAACTCCCATTCACAAAGACTGCAGCTGGAAACTGGATTTGAACCCAGGACCTTCTTCTTCCTGTGCAGCTCAGTTGCTCTTGTTCATGAGGCTGACAGAGATGCTGGAAAATGCATGTAAGTTAACAGTTCTGACTCACTTCACTGGGGAAACCAAATGTATATTTTGAAATTATGTATTTAAGAATGCGTAAGATATTATTAATAACTTGACATACTCTTAGATTTTTGCAGGAAAATTAAATACACAACAACCGCCAACAGTGAACTTGCAGTAAACTTGACTACCAAACTATTCCAACTTTAACTTTTTTTGTAGAGTTTGACACTGATCCGCATTTGCTGAATTAATGACTAAAAATGAGTTTTACAGTGCATTTAAGGGGCAGTCGCAGTGGTTCTTATTCAAATTAAACAGCCAATTTCAGATTCAGACTTCTAAACTTCTCTTCACAAGCACTTTTATGTTTCACATTTTGAGGCTGCTGTCCCCAGTGAACTGAGCTAACTGCTTAATGCATGAATAATGCTCAAAAAAAGCCTTAGCAACTCATGGCTGTCTAGTTGGGACACAGGGAAACAAGGATTTTTAAGAAGATGTGCTTTTTTTAAAGCATATTATACATCCTTTAAGGTGATGCTCATTTCCATTAATGGTCTCAAATAGGCAAAATTTCGCTCCTGTTACCTCGCTATTTGAATTACTGAGACAACTGAACCTGTGTCAGTGTAAATGATGGCCCTCACTTACTGCTGCTCAAGGTGAGTGATGGCAGTCTTTCACTCCGTTGCTGTTTCTCCCTGCATCCGGTAATGGCTCCTCTGAGAGCAATAACAGCATCCAAGATGGGCAGTCAACTGCTAATGCTATCATCTCTTTGTTACTTATGGAAGCTGGACTGACATTTCAGGCACTGGAAAGTGATTTGTCTGAACAGAATTCATGTAGAAATAACATCTCACCTGGAAGCCGCGGGTGAGATAATGTGGATAATTTAAACTTTTCCCTGAGTGAGCAGCTGAATGAATGCATTTGGCTTGATTACAGTAAGTAAAAGGCCTGCCAGCTGCTGTGATTACCTTTTTAAGTATCTTGTGCATACCAACATGGGATAGGTTATTTGGTAGAACAATGACCCAGAGAGGAGGAGGGATGATCTGAACAGATCTGCATTATTTTCTTTAAGGGTCTAGCAGATGCTTAGAGAACCCACCCCCACCAGGGATAACGGCTGTTGGAAAGTAGATGCGTTTGAAGTGTAAATATCTCACAGGTCAAAGACTGCAAAGGAAAAGTCAGATAACGGCATATTTTTGCCCAAGTGCCCAAGACTTTGATTCATTTCACACACGTTTTTCCTTCCTAGACTGCAGACAATAGATCTGCCAGCAGTGGTTATGAGTAAGTTTTGTTATTTTTGATGGTTTGAAGCCATATTAGGAGCAGTCAGTGCCGAGTTTGTCTGGTAAACACAAGTCAGAATGAAAGTCTGGAAGCTACAGATGCTGTCCTGTAAATAAAATCTCAGACTGATGACAACAAAACACACCTGTTTCACTTATTTCTGTTGTTAGTACCAAAATATATTGTGAATGTTGCATGTTTTCATGTCTCTGAAACTGCTGGATTAAATACAGATTTATGTCACAGTCAGTGCGAGAGATTCAAAAGCAGGATGTGCTTGAAAAAGTTTAAAGACTTTAACTAACACCTTGGAATTCACAACAGGTAAGAAGCTGTATCTTTTAAGAATATTGCTAAAGTTAAAATTCAAACAGTAGTTTTCAAGTGTCTCATTTTTGTAGCTTCCAGTCCAGTTACCACAGAGTGGTGTGACAGGAAAGTGTTCACTGTTCTCACAGGCTGTTTTTTTGCAGATGTATTTACTGAGAGTGATTCTCTACTCCACAGGTTCTGGTCCAGGTAAGGTCTCTCCAAATATACAGATGAGTCTTTCTTTGTGACCAAGAATCAAGATGGAACCAAGATTCTCCAGAATCAAGGCAGGCAGGCACACAAGGACAGAATCTGTTACAACGGAGGGCAGGCCAGGCAAATATGGAGCATGGGTCAACAGGTTAGCAAGCAAACAAGGCCTAAATTACTCTACCACACTGAGGAAAACCAGGGTTATTTACTACTGGAGATGGTAGATGAGGATTAGGTGTGCTGGTAAAAACTGGGGCAACCACCATTACTTCTGGCAGGGGTGTGTGCCCACACACACCCATATGATAGAGAGGAGTGAGATGGAGCAGGTAGAAGAGAAGTTAATGGTAGATGACAAGAAATTCAAGGCGGTGCTTGACCTAACTGAAATAGTAGGCACCGTTGCACTTGACTTCAAAAATGCACCGTTGGAAGGACTTTGAAGGCACTTTTGACATCAGGTTTTTAAAGCCAGGCACCTCTGTCAGACAGTTTTATGAGATGACTCATGGCATGACTCGTGACATCACTAGGAATTAAGCTATTGATGCTTGGGGTGGCATGTGGCTGCTGTGAAGGGCAGATAGATCTGTGATGATGCTTTTTTTTTCCAGAATATTTCCTGGTTGCGATACCTAACCAATTGATAGAAAAGAGGAAAAGGCAGTTGAGGAAAGCAGCCAATTATGAACCACTCCTTAACTTCTTTGGTGAGCAGGCTGTTCATAGCATCTGGGTCCTTGAGTGCTGACTGGATGTTTTTTGCATGTAACAAACTGATGGCTGAGCAAGGATCCCTGTGTGAAAACCTTCTGAAAAACCTTTTATCAAAAAGTTGAGCAAATCTGGGATGTGATGACTTTTTCAGGTTCCTTTGAATACTGGAATAGTTATTGGTATTGAGACAGATATGGCTAGTCATTGCTAAGTGGGGCTGTGTGGGCAGGCTGGATGCCACTGCCACAAAAAGAGCAGGAGAGCAGGCAGCAGCACTGAAACACTGAGCATCCAAAGTTATTGAAATTTCTGCAAATTCTGCAGCCTCCTAGCAGTAAGATGATGGCAGTGTGTGATGCATTTTTGTTATTCTTAATCTCAAAAGACAAGTCCCAGAGACTGTGTGTGAGGGGCAGGTGCAGCTCTCTCACACTATGCAGCAACATGCAGAACACAAAGAAGTGTCAGTGCATAGAGAGCTAAATATCCAAAAGAGTCAGTGATTGCACACAAGTCTTTTTAATGTATAGCGAATTTTGTGCCTGCACAATAGTCCTCTCCATCACTCTGGCCATTGTATGTCTGCGTGAACCGGTGAGGTCAGTTTGGCACAGTGGATACCAATGTCACCTCACAGCAAGAAGGTTCCTGGTTTGAATCCTGACCCCTCTGTATGGAGTTTTCATGGTCTCCTTGTATACCTGGAGTACTTTGGGAGGAATCCCACATAGTCCAAATACATGCATGTTGCAGTATATTAATTAGTGATTCCAAATATGCCTTGAATGAGAAGTTGTAGATCACAGAATTCATGTTAACAGACTGATGAAATCAGTAATATCATGTATCCCGTGTGTATAGACACGTCACACATATTTAAATAGATATGTCTAAAATTCAGAGCCAACTAAATCACTTTGTTCAGAAAAGATTTCTGAAAGGTTTTTTGGTTTAATTTTAAGTCAGTGATCTTTCCCTAACCCCAAACATTCGACTGACTATACAAGTAAATAGCTCAGTTACACGGCAACAGTGGACATTTTAATTAAAAAAGGGATCCACTATTATACATTTTAATGCTATGTTCTTAGTTTGTCACTTGCTGATTAATGATGTCACCATTTAATGTATCCGTTATTGCAAAAACACCCCAAAGAGAGGGTTAATTATGCATTATTCTGCATCTTATATACAAACTAATTGGATAATTAATTAATCAGCGAGTTCTTGTTAGTTAATAACACACTTTGCAACCTTGTCTTATTGGAGTGGTTGTGTTACTGTATGTTTTTTTTTTTTAAATAGGTTTTTTAATTACTTTCTGTAATTTTCCCCATGGGTGCCTGGAGCTAAATAAAACTGTAGTGAAGTTAGGAAACATGTGCAGGTAAAAAAGACTGACATTGCAGTGAACACACACAGATGAGATTTATCATTGCAAACGGTGCCTTTCAAGATGCTTCCTGTAGAAATATGCTGTAGACTAAGTTAAATTTAACGTTCAGTGCCATGGTTTATGATATATAAACCATAAACCTAAAGGCATCAGCTTATATCATCATGTTTAGCTTTGTCCTTGTTACGTAACCCCTTAGTTAAACACTAGAAACAACACCCAAAGAAAATACAGTGCAACATCTGATCTACACTAAGAAGAGAGTGAGTGGACCATCCATTCACCTGGGTACAACCTACTTACAGTATCTGCCCCCCCCCCCCCGGCCTTACATTACACATCAACCTTCTAAATTAGCAGTGAAGAGCACTTAAGTAGTAAGAGCCTCAAGACCTCCAAGGAACACAATTCATCAAGTAATCATGGATATTGTCTATACTCCTACATTCAATGTACACCAAAAGCTAGAAAATACAATTTTCTGCCATCACCGCTAGAATGAGTAGATTCACTAGGATGGGAGAGAAGGAGAAAAGACAGGCTAGAAGGCCGGGGTCTATTGACTTATTCTTTTTTCCATTATAAACGTACTCTAGTTTACATCCTATGATAAACTTAATCAAAGTGATGCAACACAATAATGATTTATTAACATTTTCACTTCTGATCTTTGGACAAACTGTTTACTGTAATTTTGTACAGGTCCAAGGCTAAAGCTTAGCCAGTGGAACTGATTTCCAGGCACTTCACTCAGAGTTTACAATCAATTAAGCTGCGAACAATCCAGCAATGAATAAAATCTTAGATTAACTTTACGCCAATTGGCTTTTAGTGGACAGTTTTCTAATTAGAAAAAAAATGTACTGTAGTAAAGTGGGAGAAGATTGGTGGAGCATGGTATAGTCTTTGGGAAAAGGGAAATAAAAGCAACCTCATGGCCACAAAAAAAATGGTGACTGTTACTCTGGCTCGGCTTTTACCTCACTGTATATTATTGTATATCTGTGTTTTTGCAACTTCAGCCTTCCCGTAAAATCTTTAAGGGCAAAAGTTTTCATTCTGCAATTTGGTTGTAGGTTTGACAGCTGTCTTCTTTTGTCTAGTATAGTCAAATCAGCCCACGTATTCACTGTGACAAATCCTGAGCCCTTGTAATGTACATCCAATACTGAGCACCAGTGCAGAAAATATCCTGTACACTGTGACTACGCACCAGTGAAGCAAATAATGTTCATGCAGGCCAAGGTTTGGGATATATTAGACTGAAAGTGAATAGTCAGTTCTTGTATTCGGCAAGTTGGGATAAATGACCAAGAATAAAGACCTGAGCAACTGTGACAATGGCTAAATTAAGACCAGGGCATTGTGTCAGATTGAAGCCAAGTACTTTACAATGCTGAAAGGAGAGGAAAGACATATCATGAGCTGTCAACCAGGTGTGGGATGGGATGCAGTAACCCTTTTTACCCGGGCACATTTCGAGGAGCAGGCAGCCTTTCAATCGGTCTGAGAGTCGAAAATGACACAGTATGAAACGGTAGCAGAAGATGAGGGATTTTCTGTGAGAAAACAATCAAAGTGGGGCGAATATATACCAATAAACAAATTGATAGTTTCTTGTGGTAGTTCCTCCTGTAGCCACTGAAGTCAGTGATTCCAGTTTCAAGCCAGACAATTTTATTTTTGCGTACCAGGGTCAGTTTTTCAGCACAGCAGCGCTGCATGAGTGGAATAGGAGTAGAAAAGCCCACGTCTCTGTGGGTCAGTGCTGTTTGATGTTATGCAGCAGTGGTCACCATGAGCAGAGGTTGGAGTTGAAGGTGGAGTTTTTAACGATATTTCCTGTTACTTGTCCATCCAACTGAGGGTCCTATTCCAGCTGTTATAGGGAGACAGGCAGGATAAACTGGACAGGTCAGTGGTCTATTACAGCATGGTACTGATGTAAATGGTAAGTGGACTGCATGTAGAGTATGTACCACCTTTCTATTCCTAATTTTTACAGTATACATACAGCACTTTTACTCCAAATCAGGTTTTTGTTGTTTCTCTGCCCCAAAATACAATCTGAATTCTGGGCCCCTAACTCTACATCAGCAGTCACAGTCGCCCCTCCACAACTTTGAGCCATAACTCCATGAATAATATGGTAACATCCGGAATTTTTCAGTGATCCCCTTGGTACTGCTGGATTGCTCGAGACTCCATGACTGTAGTTAGAAGCAAAACTCTAAACAGCAGGAAGCAGAAACAAATCAAATTTGTCCAACAGTAAAGTCTCTTTACAGCGAAGAAAAAAAAATCAGATGCAGCAAGAAAATCAAGGATGTTTTTTCAAATATTATAAAGGAACAATAATCTTATGGTAAGAGCCCTCTCAGCGTGGCACTGGGTGAATAATTAGCACATAATGAAGTCATACTTTACAGAACAGCAGCAGCTTGTGGTTTGTTCAATGCAGCTCAAAGGCAGACGATTTCACACGAAGAGAAAACGGTTCAGGAAAGTTTATATTTATTCAAATACGAACCACAAGCCTTGAGTTACAATTTCGGAAACTGATATTGATCTTGGATGCTGAGAAAACTCAAAAAAAAAAGTAATACAGTTTCCTGGATAGATTAAATAATTTCACAGCTCTCAGTGCTGAAATGTTATTTATGGCACTGACATATCGTCACCTTGTTAAAATAATGGCCTAAGTCATTTTTTAGGGTTTTCAGAGAAGACAAAAAACTCAACGAAAAATAGAAATCTACATGATTTAGGCAAAAATAAAACTTTCAATAAAAAATGGCCATTATTTTGACAAGGTGACGATATCAGAAACTGTCCTCAACAGAAAGCTCTGTTAGCCATCCATCCATTTTCTTCCACTTATCCAATTCAGGGTCACGATGGGGGGGAATCCCAGCTGCCATAGGGCGAGAGACATGATACAAAAAAAATCCAAATTTGTGTGGTCCAGTCGTCACTTTTTTTGATCAACACATGCTTGTTTCACCTGTCATCTTAACTTTGGGGCATTTTTTGCACTGCCGTTCTTCCAGATTATCTGCTGTGCACGCAAGTTTAGTATTTTCAGCAAAGCAGAGACAATCTGATTAAAAAGGTTTGCATCAGGACAGGCATTTGGTGTAAAATCTTTGCAAAATCAGATGTGAGGATCATCACAAATGAGATTTCAATACTGGATCAATTGAGGCTAAAAACAACCAATGTGCTATGAACAGATCACTCAAAGTTAACAGAAGACATGACTGCTGCAGACCAAAGAGCGTTTCAGCACAACCTCGTACCAGTTGTCATGCACAGCATAAGTTAGTTGTGTTGCTTTGCAGTGCACACAACTCTGCAACACTTTTTGCAGTTGATTTCTTCTTGGTTAACATCACTTGTAGCTGTTGTATTTCCAAAAAGCAGATGATGCTGCCCTGCTTCAAGGGACAAGCTCATCTGATCTCATCTTTTGGCCCTATTAAAGATGATTACACGTTTTCATGTCCAAATATGTGAAATGTGCTGTGAAAATTGTGATTTTTTTTTTCCCAGCATGCTCACCAAGAGCATGTGTGCTAAATTTTACTGATTGAAACAAAACAAAGTACAGATCAGGCTGATGAAAATGCCACTTGTTCTTCTGAAATTCAGCCATGAAGTACTGAATACATTAAAATGTTGACCTGATGATACCGATTACAAATCACCCAGAGTGAGTGTCATTATCAAATGTCAAGGCAATCCATCCAACAGACATATTTTACTTAAAGGCATAAAGGTGAACTTGGATGTAGCACTTGAGGAAGCGTCAGAGTGGCTGCCAGCGTCAGTTTCAGCTACTGCTGGTTGAGGTGCTCACTGAGAAGGCCAGAGTTCAAGTTGTACGAGCACACAAGTTTATTATCAAATAATGATTTTACTGTAAGTTCATTGCAAGAGATAAAAAATCTCCACATGGAGTTCAGCTGTAACTAACCTGCTGCTGCTGTATGCAGTGCCCAAGGCAGCACTCTTTATTTAAAACAAAGGAGGAAACCTATAGAAGCTAAAGATAATTGTGGTCTCAGTAATTAAATGGCTTTGGCTTGATGTATCGGAAAATGCTGAGCTTTTAAGCCACCGGGCCCTGCTCGTTTACTAATCCATACTGCAGGAAATGCAAATGTCATCTCCTGTCTCAGTGCTGTGGGGGAGAATTGAACGCTGCGATGGATATCGTAGCCAGGAGAGGAGCAATTACATTACTCACATTATTGTAAACTGATCATGTGTGAAAAAAAAAAAAAAAAACATGAGAGGGGATTCAGCAGGGGAGCTGAGTGAAGTTCCCGGGTTCAGTTCAATACGTTTCATTTTCTCTCCTCTGGCTGCTGGATCTATTTCACTCCAACTGCTTTTCTATAAGAGGCCTGACCTCTTTATGATACCAGAGATGGCTTCACTGGCACATTCATCTTTATAAAGCCATTAAAGGGAAACTCCACAGCTATTTATAATGCATTTTCAACTGGAACATTGCATTTTGTGTTTGGAACTCCTGTGAAACTTTCTCAGGAGCAATTCAGTAACTGAAAATGCCCTTTAGTGATTTTAGGTGCACGTTAAGCCAACGGGGTGGGGGGGTGGGGGGGGTCAAGGAATAAAGTTGTGTGTAAGACTCTATATTCAATAATGATTCTTATCGCAAAAACAAAGATATTACACACTATTAACAATTTTAGATCCTCCTGCTATATGTGCACAGAAGTCCGACTGGACTGAAAACTGACTGGACAGCAGGAGATTTCATAACTATTGATTTCTAATCTGGACACAATCCTGCTCTTTGCGGCCCAAGTTACCATGGTGATCTACCAAGGGAAAAGCCCCAGATAGGTTCTGGCAGAGATGACTTATAGTGCTTTAAGCCCAACCTGCTCAGGTGTGC
>VUQJ01019847.1:10291-22297 GCA_015108635.1 Andinoacara biseriatus | reverse complement strand
AAATACGGGAGCGAACCATCTCCCTTTTGGCAGCTCCAACAAAACAAGAAAAAAAAAACAGAACATATTTTCAAAATGAATAATTGTGACAGGGTAAGAAAAACAATTTATTTACTAACAACTATCATGCTTTTCTATCTAGTAAACATGGAGATATGCCTTAAAAACAGTGTGCTAACACTTTGCCTCCCAGATGTACTGCACAAAAAACTCCCTGCCAAGAAAACGTCTGCTTGTTGTGTTTAAATGGTCACAGTACACAAGGAGATGAGACTTGAGTGGCTCTCATATGGTGACATGTTCTCTCTTTCGAAGCTAACAGGAGAGAAGAATAACATTTGCCATGTAGAAGCTTCTGTAAGCACAGACACATCCTCATCATTATCTGCATAATACTCTGACAGCATTGGTCTGGATTTTGCTAAATCCAGATTGGAGTTGCTCCACTGTCCTTCACTTACTGCTGAATTAAGTCAGGGTGCTCCTCTGACAAACTGTCATGCTAATAAACCTGTCACTTAGAAGCATTTCGCTGTAATTAGCTTTACTTTTTTTTTTTTCAAAAGACACAGCATGGTAGCTTTAAGTGTTTCATCTCTGGCATTGAGCCACAACATGAGAATAAGCAGAGCTGTGCTAGCTGTCGTGGGGGTTTGGACTTTCTGATGAATTATCTACAGCTGCAGAGCCTTCTGGCAAGTAAGCCTTTACAAGGTGCCCTGCTACAGTACTTACCATGACTGAAACATATAGTTCAGAGTTCTCTGAGAGGGTCTTATTTTTGGTCATTCACTCTGCAAAAAGACATAAATTATGACATGAAGACATTCTATAAGACATAACTGAACAGAGAGTAGGACAGAAATGCTGACATGTTGTTATGGATTTAGGCTGGGTCCACATTATGCCTCTTAACCTCCTGTTAGTGGTGTGTGATACTGCAAAATTTAAGAAAATTTAAATTTATAAAGTGAATCCATCATCAATGTGCTTCATCTGAATATTGACAACTATATTACTGAATTATGCTTTCAAACAATATTTCAGACAATATTCAACCTAGTAATTAATTTAGCAGGATTTAATAGGCTGACTATTGTCTGAATGTCTGACTATAATCTACAACTACAATAACCAGTATGTTTATAAATGGACTGACCACTCAAGACAATACAGCATGTCTCATTCACCCATTTATACAAACACTTTCTATCTAAGATCCACACACACAGACACACGAACACACTCAGATGAATACATTAGGCGCAACTTAAGATTCAGTCGCTGGCTCAAGGATACTTTGACATGCAGCCTGGAGCAGCCAGGGATCAAACCACCAACCTGCTGAATGGTAGATGACCTGCTCGACCTCCTGGGCCACAGCCACATATTATTTATTGATGTAATTTGCACTACTATTTTGCAAGAAGCCTTTTTTGCATAATCCTAGTATTATTTGTTTTTTTGTTTTCTTTAACTTTATTTTTTCATTGTTGTATCTAAAGTTTTGCACAACGTTAAATTATAAGGCCTTCAATAAGGGAACAAGTTCTCTCTTTTTTTCCCAGTTTTTCAAATTTCATTCCTGCATCACGGTCTGCAGTTGTTTCATTTACAGCTGTAAACTATCCACGCAGTGCTTCTCTTTCTCACTCGCTGCAGCCTACAGCAAGTGAATCACATGACTGTTGGATCACATGACCACACGACAACAAAAACGCAGCAGAGCTGGGGGGAGGTTGTAGAGCAAAGTGTGTTTGCATGAGAGGAGTGGTGTTTGCACAGACATGCTTACTTTTTGATGAAACAACAAACAAGCTAACGCATAGATCCAATCATGCTAGTATCAATTCGATACTAATACCAATGTTGGTATCAATAACTATTGATATTTAGATTGATCTGCCCACCTCTACCTCCTGCCATCATTTCAGAGCCCCCCTCCAAAACAGATCTCAGAGGCAGTGATTAAACTCTTAAATTGTTAAATTGCAGGTAGTTAAATTTTGCTTAAATGGTGTTTATCAGTGTTAACCATCAACAATTCAAAACCTATTATAACTTACTTGAGAAATCTATTGGAGGTAAAAAAAAATAAAAAATTCTGTTTAGGAAGATCTAAAACTGCATAAATTGGAAGTGGATTTCACAATCCTTGATACAAATAGATAATCAAAGTGGGAAACATTCAATGATTGATAACAAAACTACAGTCAATGTTTTGCAAGCTAATTATTCCTTAATTGGTTATGATATGATAACAAATTTAGATGATAAAATAAGTAAATCCATACTTTGAATAAACTCCCATTTACATGAGGAAAACCCTCATAAATATAATTCAATTCGGTTCAGTCCAATTATAATGTATTCATTTAGTGCCAAATCACAACAGTTGCCTCAATGCACTTTATAGTGTAAAGACCTTAAAATAATACAGAGAAAACCCCAACAATCAGACAACCGCCTTGAGCAAACACTTGGTGACAGTGGGAAGGAAAACCCCCACTTCAACAAGAAGAAACCTGCGGCAGAGCCAAGCTCAGGGAGGTAAAAATGACAGGACAAAATGGATGATATGGTCACAACTTCAAGAAAAACAGATCAAATAACAAACTTGTTTAAAATATTTTTTATACACAGAATTCTTAAGTACAAGTACGTGAGTCTGAAATCTTAGCCACAAATAATAATTGAACAGACGTAGAAATCCAGAGACACCCGCAACTTTCAAAGTAGTACATCAACAAAACTCGGAAGAAAACATAGCAAAGCTTTCTATAGAAAAATATTCAAGCATTTCCTCTACTGATAACTGAATGCATGTAAATTCACTTGGAACTGCAAAGCAGCATGCAGTTTGTAAATACATATTTTCTTTTGGTGATATACAATATATTTCCAAAAGTATTCACTCACTCATCCAAATCATTGAATTTGGGTGTTTTAATCACTTCCATAGTCACAGGTGTATAAACCAAGCACCTAGGCATGCAGGCTGCTTCTACCAACGTTTGCGAAAGAATGGGTCGTTCTCAGGAGCTCAGTGAATTCCAGCGTGGTACCGTGATAGGATGCCACCTGTCCAGCCGTGAAATTTCCTTGCTAATAAATGTTCCACAGTCAACTGTTAGTGGTACAAAGTGGAAGCAATTGGGAACGACAGTAACTCAGGCATCAAGTGGTATGCCACGTAAAATTACAGAACTGGGGTCAGCGGATGTAAACAGTGGATGTAAATGGAGGTCGCCAACTTTCTGTCAATTACCAGATTTAATTTCCAGTGAAATTAAATCTTAATGGCTCATCATACCAAGACATTTTGGATAATTTAATGCTCCCAACTTTGTGGGAACTGTTTGGGGATGGCTCCTTCCTGTTCCAGCTCTACTGCACACCAGCGCACAAAGCAAGGTCCATAACACGAGCGACACACATGAGCGAGTTTGGTGTGGCCTGCGCAGAGTCCTGACCTCAACCCAGCAGAACACCTCTGGGATGAATTGCAGCGAAGACTGCGAGCCAGGCCTTCTCATCCAGCATCAGACTCTGACCTCACAAATGTACTTCTGGAAGCATGGTCAAAAATTTCCATAAAAATACTCCTAAACCTTGTGGAAAGCCTTCCCAGAAGAGTTGAAGGTGCTATGGCTGCAAAGGGTGGACTGATATAATATTAAATCCTATGGACTATGCTCAAGTTCAAATGCGTGTGAAGGCAGATGAGTGACTACTTTTGGAAATATAGTATATAAAACATATATCCCTGGATCCAACATATAGAGATCTGACAGCTTATTGTCCTTTAAATGTTTAAGAATTCATGTCAGAGAGAGGGAGACATATGCTCCTCTTTATTACCCCTGGGATTATCCTCTCCAGAGTGCAGAGTAAGCATGTACAGTGATTGTGTGAGATGCTTTGAAAGCTGACCTGCTGTTATCACTCTGGCAACCTCTGCGGCCTGCTAGCATTGTGTATCTCTTAGGAGCCCTACTGAGATTATATACAGTAGAAACATTCTATTGTATGACCTTGCGTTTCCCCGCTAATATGCTAAAATATATTCTACCTATTAAAATGACTCAAACTATCTTCAGGAAGCTTTAAATTAATATTTTGGCCTGATATTTTTTGACAAAACATTTCATCCTAAGCACCAGACCTTGATCAGTACAACTTTGGACATCTTAAAAGCAAATAGAAAATACCTGCAACAACCTTATGTTTTATTTGTGCACTTTTCTGACAATATACTACTGTTATGAGAGAACAACTTTAGAATATGCATCAATTATGCAAATAACACAGCACTTGTTGTGGGTAATGTTTCTTCTGCATATTGAATCAGCATGACAACAGATGTATACATCATCATCTTTTTGAGTAAAAGGGGAACTGTGTGGGATGTAAGACTAGTCTGTTTTTTAAAAAAATGCATTAAGAACATTTTTTAAAATATATTTTATATAACGCATGCAACTGTTTGGACTTTAGATGCATATGAGCCCCAATTTATTCACACTTCTAGAAGGTGTGCTATTGTTTATTGAGAGAACTACTTGTCATCATTTACCCCATTCTCATTTTCCTGCCTTTTTCTACATGCTTATATACATACTTAGTATTTCTACAGAATGAGTTGTGATTTGAAGCTGTTCATGTTCTGTGATATGTGCACAGGGGCCACTTCCATCCCATTTGTAGTCACTGTAGTAGTAGTAGTAGTAGTACTATGAGTTATCTTTATTATATTGTAGAGCCAGAGGTTGCTGAATCTACCAGCTTCTTTCTATATTATTAAATCCTCGCTGAACTTGTTCCAGAAAAATCTGTTGAGTGCTCCAGATCAATGTGATGTTAGATGAATAGAATTTCGGACTTCAGAAAGATTTTCCCTGAATGCTCCAAACAGAACCCAATTTCAATGCACAAAACATTTTGATATTTTTAATATTTGGAAGAGTCCACTGAGAAATGGTCTCTGGATCTTTGATCCAGAGTTTGGGGTCTTGTTGACTGTTCAATTTTCTGCCAAGTTTGTTTCCATAGTCTGTTGTTGCTCCCTTCTTGTTTTATTTTGGTGGCGGTTCTGCTCTGCATCTTGCGTCTGGGTTAACTATCCCTCTTATAATTATGTTAGTCAATCCCAGCTTTGTGCCCACCTGTTTCCCATGCGCTCGTTATCTTGAAGCGTATTTGTTGTCTCAGTTTCCCTTTGTGTCTTGTTGTGTTCTACCTCATGGTTCTTGTGCATTGTTCATTCTTGTTCATTGATTTGTGCCCCTGGCTTTGCAGAAAGTAATAAAAATGCCTTAAAAATTCAGTGTCATTATTCTGGCATTTTGTAAATATAAATAATTTTGGTAGTCCTAAATAACCTAAAACAGGAAAGATTTATTCTGGTTTCATGTCAGACAATGAGAAAAACAGGCATACGTTTCTTTTTATATAGTGTATGTAAACTGTACACCAACTGTAGACCTCCTTTCCCATTTCTGAGTTTGTACTCAAACATGCATCCTTTCCTCATGTGCGTCAAATATTCATGGCACCCAGAGGATGATTCTTATTGACAATGACCTTTACTGTAGCACCTCCTGCAGGTCAGATATTGTGATACGTCTTGACTGACTGTAATCTTTTGCCAACATGAGATTCACATGTAATTTTGACTATAATATCTGCAATGAAATTTTGTAATTTATACTAAAATGGAGCAATGTCAAATCAAGATATAGATTCTTCAAATGCCTCGGCTTATTACGTAATCACATTCCTATAGCCCTCTCTAACTACACGTATGCTAGTGCAAGGTTATCTTATCCCAATCCCATGTCAGATGGATCATCCATGTATTGATTCCTTGTGCTGCACCATTTTCTAGAAAGCACCATTGACTGTTTATTTGTTGTGGATGGATATAGTTTTCAAGAAATTGTAAAAGTGTTACTTGTCAACTGATGAATGCGAGCAGGCTTTTACATGCAACTGTCTGGAGTGATGCACGTGAGACATGAATGACAGGAATGAAAGGCTATATGGGTATGCTGACATGTCAGAAATAATCACTGCAACACTAAAAAGAATTCACAGCAGGCACACTAATGCCAGCCTGCAGAGACGGGTCAAGTCAAATTAGTCGGCATGATGTTAGATTAAGGTCATGTTTGTTGTCATACACAGCTAAATATCACAGTGTTAATTAAAAACGACACTGTGCCAATTTATTCAAAAAAAAAATGAAAGAAAGAAATGCATGAACCTGAAATTACTCCAAATTAATAGATTTATTTTTAAACCTAGACGAGAAGGACATTTAACACTGGATAATTTGTAGCATCCTGTGTTAAAGAGAAACCTTGGACATTTATACATATACAGCCCTGCTCCGTATTTAATCTACACTTTGACTATTCAAATGCTGCAAAATTTCATTTTTAATAAGTTGTGTCAGGAACCCTTTCTATATGCTGCCATTAAAAGTACACGTTTTGCAGTGGTAAGGGTATTGTATGCTGTTTTCACAGTATTAAAAACCATTCGAACTTCTTTTATGTCTCTGTGTAAAGGAGACTTAGACATAAAGTGTGCGAACATGTCAACATTTAGACAAAATACCTGTATTCTGTAAGTTCTATTTCCTCAGAGAGCTTCAGGCTGTGTGCATTGGTCAAGCTTGAATGCCTGGCTCTGTCAGAGTCAGCAGACAACGAGCTGACGAGGGAAGTCTCCAGGTCTGTCTCCCTGGAGAGCACCTATGGCTAAGGACGTTGTTATTGATCTAAGTAGGGGGAGGAAAGAGAGATGAGGGGCAACCAGGGAAGAACCTCTGCCCTATTCTGCACTCTAGTGTCCCACTGGACAGAGCTGTAAGTCTTTATCAACTCCACAAACTGCCCATGTCAGAAAGGGAAAAAAACAACCAGGAAAGAGGAGGTCCATAATCTCTACAAGAACAAAGTTCAAGAAAAATAAATAAATACAATAAAAATTGAACAACCATTTTTCTCACTAAGTATGCTGTTCATATGGAATCATTTTGTGATGCTGAAACCGATTTTAATAAATAAACTCTGACCCAATAAAAAATATGTTGATCACTTTTATTGGCAGAAAACCTCATAAATAGGAACTGATTTTGCAAAAGAAGATAAAACTACACAGTGGGAAAAAAAAGAGGTTAAATACATATTTTAGACTGAAAATAACACAGCTGCTGCAGATAAAGCAGTGTTTGAGTGTGTGAGATGAAAAGCACTGTACAATAGGACAGAATTAAAAATGCTGTATAAATGCACACATACTTTAAGAGCTTTAGCCAGTAAAGCTGAAAATAAAGTACTTTAATGATAAAGTTCAGGCTAATTGAAACAAAGAAAGAAAACTCTGTTGTTAAGACATTGGAGAATCTGATGAATTACAATCTCGTATTTAATTTATGTTTAAAAGTGTTGTTGGGTTTCTTTTTTTTTAATTTTCTTTAAGATGAAGCTTCGGTCGTGTTTAATGGTCTGAGAGCAAATATAAAAACAGAGTCTGTAGTCTCAGTCTATGTGCAAATTTGATATAAGGTCAGCATGTATAAATAGGTGTCCTGTTTGAGGATCATATATTTACTGACACTCATCAGGGGAAACACAAAGACATTAATTTTAGACCCTCCCACGGTCTGGGCAATAAAGGTTGAGGGATCTTCCAGAAATGGTGATGAATTGATCTCTAACCTGGAAAATAACCTGCACTGGAGCAGGATAGGGTTCGCAGCATACAGCAATATTCCTCAGTAAGAAGGGAACCACCTTTGCAGTACAACCCCAGGTTAACCCTGAAGTTACACGGATAAGCCCAAATCCTGCTCTGTAGTACAGAGAAGTATATTATGAAGAAAGTACAAGAGTGCCAGGTTTTATTTGCGTTACATTCCAAAAAAAAAAGAAAAAGAAGAAGATTCTTGGCCCCCCCGAAGCAATAATTTTGAGAAAAATGCAACTGAAAGACATAAAATCAAAGGTTTATTTACTCAAATAATTTATCATTAAGGAAAATATGCTTGGTATAAACTGAATGTATACAATTAGGTAAATCAAATTTGACCAGCTTCCATTAAATGTAACATTTTACATTTTACTTATGTAACAAAATTACATGGAAAAATTTACATGTAATCAAATTAGTTAAAGTTACCATTTTGGGATTTGCGTATGGTTCTTCCACATGCTTCTGAGGCCACTGCTTGTTAAATGAATAAGCTGCTAAATTGCCAACGTGTCTTGTTTCTTCACACTTCAATCATCCAATCCAATAAACGACACCAAACAAGAGTCAAAACCAGAACAAGCTGTTGTGTTGTGGTAGCATATAAGGGGAAATAAACAGGTTTTCCAGTGGCAGATTTATTGCCAAGAAGCATTGTTACAACAAAGAAATCGCATTTCACACATTTCATTACTTTTCCCATCATGACAGTGGTTATCAACTTTCTCTATTAAATTAGGCTTTTTCACAATGGAATTTCACGTGTCATATGACTTTTCAGCATCAAATGATAATACATGCCACCTACTCCAATCAGAGACTTTGTCAAATGGTGATGCTAAAATGGTAAAATGCAGCACTGTTACAAATAAGACAAGAGATTAATGATGCAGAAAATGGTTAATCTTGGGATTAAGCACACAGAGCAGTAAAATAAACAGTTTAATTCCAGTTAAGTGTTTAACGCTCATCCTACCAACTGGGGTCTGTGTAGACTGCAAAAGTATATTTTTTGACATATCTTACAGGTGCTTGTTTTAATCATTCCAATTTTTTATGACTTCAGTCCATTTCTTCCTAATGATGTCACATTAATTTGGTTAGTTCTTTTTAAAATCATAAATATTTTAGGGTCCACTGAGGACCCCAGTCAAATGCACCCAAATCTGCCTATGCAGTATTAATAAATGTAACTATTTATTAACTCAATGTTTCCCATGACTATTAAATTAGAATAAAAGTATTCAAGGGATGTAGGAACACTTTTTTTAAAGAAGAAAGACTCAGATGCTATTGCTGCCTTGATCGTCTGGATGGGGAAACTTACCAGACTGGATGTTATCAGAATGCTGGAGACGTATCCAGATCTACTGTACCTGAGAGAGCGGGGGCATGCCCAGGTCATGTCTCACATGAAAATGAAGGCTGATGTTGCTACATTACAAGCCCTAGTTTGAGCAGCAATGACCCTCCAAAGAATGAGGAAAACATCACCTTCTGATGTGACTGCTCAACACTCAGCTGGAAGATCTGCTGGAAGAAGGTGTTACCTTTGCTCCTGAATCACAGACAGGAAAGTATCAACTATTTGTTCCTGCTGCCATGTCAGCATAGCACGAGGCAAATTGTGTGCTACAAACTGCCTATTGAGTCTGATAAGCATTTGCTGTTTTTGTCATTTCTGGTCTTTTACAACCGGAGCGAGAGCTTAGGCTGACTAATTGCCAGCAATAAATCAGACTGGGCAGACAGGCCTGCCCTTTGTCACCCGTTCTGTTCCCAGTATTTATGGACAGAAGTTGTAGGCACAGCCAATGTGTGGAGGGTGAAAGGTTTGGTGGCCTGGTCTCTGCTTTTTGCAGATGATGTCGTTTTGTTGACTTAATCAAGCCATGACCTCTAGCTTGCACTGGGGTGGTTTGCAGCTAAGTGTGAAGCAGATGGGATGAGAATTGGCAGCTCCAAGTCTGAGGCCATGGTTCTCAGTTGAAAAAAGGTGGAGGGCCCACTCTAGGTCAGGGATGAGCTGCTGGCCCAACTATTTTGGGGTCTTGTTCACAAGTGAGGGGACAGTGCAGTGGGTGATTGATGGACAGACTGGTGTAGCATCTGCAGTAATGCGGACGCCATACTGGTCTGTTGTGGTAAAGGGAGAATTGACCCCAAAGCTGTTGATTTAGAGGTTACAACCATCACCTATGGTCACAAGCTATGCCTAGTGAACAAAAGAATGAGACTAGTTGTGACAGATGACTGCCCCTTCCTAAGCCTGGTTCTGTCGGAGGTTTCTTCCTGTTAAAAGAGAGTTTTTCCTTCCCACTGTCACCAAATGCTTGCTCTAGGGCAGGGCTGGCCAACTTGTGGCTCCCGAGCTGCATGCGGCTCATCGCCCAGTTGCATGTGGCTCTTACGTTCATATCAAAGCTTCGCTTGAGTTCAATACGGTATTTTTGTCAAACATGCATGTGACTTGAATGAAAATACCTTAAAGTTACCCAGTAGGAGCAAGATCATTTGAGTGAACTTTTTCTGTCAAGTTTGCCCTGAAAATGGCAGGGAAAAAATTCACAGCAAAACAAAAATATATAGATAAACACAGGACATTTTTAACGTTTTAACGACAAGCCATTCTGCCTTATATGTCAGGCGTCATTAGTGCATTTCAAAGCTTCAAATCTTCAGTGCCACTTTAGCTCACTCTATGCTAACATCGACCAGGAATTTTGAAAAAAGGGACTGAACTGCAAGCACAAATTGTTTACTTTGAAAAGTCAGGCACAAAAGCAGGCAAAGTTTTTCCAAAAATTTACGAAGCACTCAGAGACCTAACGCTTCCATCGTTTCAACTGGCTTGGAACATTGCACAGGCCAAAAAGCCATACAATGAAGGGGACTTCATTAAAAAATGCCTCGATGAAGTTGCTGAAATCTTATCTCCTGAAAACGACAAACGAATAGTATCAGACGTCCAACTGTCCCGCCACACTGTTAAACAAAGAATATCAGACATTAACACAGCTGTTAATTCCCAGTTGCACTCTGATCTTCAAGCTTGTGAGTATTTTAGTGTTGCATTGGATGAGAGTTGTGACATACAAGACAAGGCTCAATTGGCAATATTTGTACGGTCTGTGTCAAACGATTGTTTGATCAAAGAAGAACTCCTTGATATTGTGCCATTAAAAGACAGAACCCATGGCATAGAGTTGAAAGATGGCTGCATTTGTGAAAGCAAATCTGCCCATAGCAAAACCAACTGCAATAGCCACAGATGGAGCGCCAGCCATGATCAGATCTGTGAACGGGCTAGTGGGGCTGTGCAAAGCTGACCAAACATTTCCAGAGGTTTGGAATTTTCACTGCATCATCCACAGGGAGCAACTAGTGTCTAAATCATTGAATTTTGACAACGTCATGAAGCCTGCGATGGAAATCGTCAACTACATTCGCACACATGGGCTTCACCACCGGCAATTCAAGAATCTCATCACTGAGCTGGACCAAGGGCTTCCAGGTGACCTGCCGCTGCACTGTACTGCGAGTGTCGTGGTCTGCCTGCCCACTCTGTCTTCCCTGTGTGTCTCCTCTCTCTCTCTTGTTTTCAGTGGGCGGGACCTGTAGGTTTCTGCGCTGCCATTGAAGCACACCTGTTTGTGATCTGCTCATCTGGTGGCTTCTTAAGCAGAGCAGTCCTTCAGTCAACTCTGGATTGCCTTGTAACGCACGTTAGTGACATTGGCTCAGTTCCCAATTTAACAAGTTTGTTGGAAATACCTGTCAACTCATCCAAGCTGTTTTCTCCTCACAGATACCCCTGGGTTTCCCAGAGAGCAGGAAAGAGAGAGAGTGAGGAACTAACCCTGGTATGTTGGTGTTTGGATTTTCCCCTGTCTGTATGTGAGAACCAGCTGCAGCGTGTGGATTCTTTCCCCAGTGAAGACTGCCCCTTCTTGAGATCCTCTGACAAATTTTCTTGGACTGAAAATAAACTGTTAAAACGATTAATACGAGTTTGCATTTTTTGGGTCCACTAGCTAGCTGAGCCATGACAGAGAGGTGGCTGTCAAAAGGCCAGGTGCTCTCTTTCTTCTTCAAGCTTTTATATTCCTTGAAACTGTTCATGGAAGAGAAGAACGAAGACTACCCCGAACTCTCTGACCTCGAGTGGATTATGGATCTGACCTTTTTGGTCGTCATGCTGTGTCACTTGGACAGACTGAACCTGGCTTTGCTGGGTAAGTTAAAAAT
>VUQJ01019841.1:2438-14603 GCA_015108635.1 Andinoacara biseriatus | reverse complement strand
TATCCCTCAGGAGATAAAATTGACCCGCGTTCTTGGGAGAAACAAAATTGACTGGCAAAGGGCCTTTTTTTTCTTCTGACCTTCCCTTTCTGTGGCTCACTGTTGGCTGAATCTAAGCTGATCCCACTGCAACCTTTGCATTATCCTCTCAGGTTGTAGGTTGCAGAAGCAGTAAATGAGGCAGAAAGAAGACTTGTGCCGTTGTCCTCCTATTGTGGATTGCAATCAAAGAAACCTGGTAGCACAGAATCAGCAACGCAGCAAGTGCTGTTGAAAATATTGTAGTGAATAGAAAGCAGCACACTCTCAAAGGCTGTTGTGAAAATGAGTCATTCTCCATCTTCCTTTTTGCTTCTTTTGATCTTCTCAAACATACCGGCAGCACTCGCGTTTTGAAGATTTAGCCGTTTCATGGATAGGCTGATTTCTCGTGGACACTCAATGTCACTG
This sequence comes from Andinoacara biseriatus, assembly GCA_015108635.1. Lineage (NCBI taxonomy): Eukaryota > Metazoa > Chordata > Actinopteri > Cichliformes > Cichlidae > Andinoacara > Andinoacara biseriatus. The sequence goes on along the minus strand of VUQJ01019841.1, from coordinate 14,153 downwards.
AAAAGAAGATGACATGAACACTAGAAGTGATCTGGAAAACATTTGGAAAGCAAAATCTGACACCGATGGGATGAGAAAACAAAGGGAGAGTGACTTTACAGAGCGCTCTTATGCTGTCTTAGCCATTGAATTATTTGCAGCTCTACTGTCCCCTAGAGGAGAACAAAGTACATCACGAGTCATTCTTCATCAGCGTCTGCCAAAGGGAAAGAGTATGACAGCCCAAGTGCGTTTGTGGAGGCGGTGAAGAGGGACAGAATGACTGCGCACTTAAAAAAATGTTCACCCCACTGTTCTTTTATACACATGAATTTACTTTTTAGACATAAAACGCTCCAGCATTTCCTGTCTTTTAGACAGAAATGTGCCCAAATGAGTTGATAGAAAAGTTATGACTCAGAGATGACTCAGTCATAACTTGAGTTCATTTGCAGGGAATAAAATACTGTACACTGACCTCACTGACGTTTTGGAGAAGCTCTCTGGTTACACATCATTTAAGGTGGCAAGTGCTTGCCTTTGCATTGTGTAGAGGTAATGCTTTCTTTGTTGACTATGCAAGGTATTATGCATGAAGCACACAGGTTGTAATTTGATTTAAATATTTTGACCTTAATGCTGAAGCATTAGAGTGCATAACAGTGCTGGATGACTCAGATGTAGGATTGTTACACCTTGGTCCGTGGGTGAGGGAGTGCAAGAAAAGCTTTAACAGGGTGACCCTGCCCTGGTTCTCAAAACCAGAAATCCAATTGCAATTCACAGTTAAAGGTGAGGTTTATTCCTGCTCTTGAGAGGAGATCAAGACTGGAAACTAAATAAGATACAATGTTGTCAAAGTATATTTCACAATTTTTAATGCCAGCTAGGACGATGTGCATGAGGCGTTGGAATGTGGCAGGACGAAGGGCATAGCTGCATCCTGCAGAAAATGATCTGTGACGCATGTGGGGATGAGGGAAGTTGCCAATAACCCTTTTAATAAATCAAGTTTGGAGACAAATTTTCCATTTTGGGGCAGAGGACAAGATCAGGGTTTTGTAACACTGTTCACCTTTTAAAAGTCAGTACAAAAATGTGTTTTGTCAACGTTTGGCATGAGAAGACAATTAATTCCATGCTAAGGCATTTTCTAGCAAAAGTGACTAATTGCTGAAAAAGTGCATGCTTGGTATGGTTCACCTGGTAATCGTGCTGTTTAATCGGAGGACGATCACCCAACTGAGTGTCATGTGTCATGACGATAGTGTGAAATAGAGAGCTGGTAAACATAGAAGGGATGGCACACATCTTTTTGGGCAGATTCATTCAAATGATTCAGATGGGATTTGAACTCTTTTCATATTGCTGAGTTCTGGAGTCAAGAACAAGAGTCAGCACAAGTGAAAAGTAAACCATCGCTTTCTGGGTTATATTGAGATGGAGATGCTGGCGCAACAACAGACATGGCAGACGGCGCAGCTAAGGATGAAGAGGAGTTTGCACCTGCACTGTGAGTGAAATAAGGCTTCATCAGACTAATGTGACACACATTAGTGGGGAAGCATGTCGTTGTGCACATCACACTCAAAATGTTCTGATGTCCTGCAGTTTTGGGCACAGCCAAGGAACATGTGCTTAAACATGTTTGCTGTTTCTGAGATTGGATGTAATGGAGCAGGAGGGTGGAAATGGTTCTCAGTTCTCTGGGAAGCTTGATCATTTTTCATTCAGACTTCCTATTATTTGAAAAAAGGAAGTATTTATAGAGATGTTGACCATATGTTGTTCCTGATGAGGATGGTACCACAGTACTACAATACTACATTTCTAGACAGTCAAATGTGTAACTGCTTTATCCTATTTTCTGCCATGTATTTTTTTTTAATCATGTTCACTTTAATCTTAATTATTTGATTACTGACTCTATGAGGAGTAATAAAGTAGTTAAATTTGTTGGTCAAACAGGAAGCGGAAATCTGTTCAGTTTCTGCATTTTTAACAGAATTTTTTATATGTAGCCTCTGAGCATCAATAACATATATATTTTTTAACCCTAATAGGGTAGATATGGAACAAAATTCCACCTTTGGGTGCAGTGTAGAAACACACGTGAAATAGTTATTTATGGATGTTTTTATCGATCAAATGACAATTTATGTGACTAAAACAAACAGATCCTGTCTTTATTCCTTACAAACAATAAAAAAAAATAATGAACATAAAAGTTAAATTTCACTTGAAAAACCAAATTAAAATTTTGTTTAAAAAAAAGATTAATTGATCAGCGTCTACTATAATCACCTCAGAGGTCTGTTATTGTTTCACTACTAAACACAATGCACAACAACAATCCTCAGAAAAAATACACAATAATCCTCTTTATTACCACCTCATGTTTAATTTTTCCCAATATTGTCACAATAACTGATTGTCAGCAGATCAGACAGGAGACAGTGTTGTGTCAGAAAGCTATTTCCTGTATTTACCAAAAAAAATACTGGCTGTTTTTAAACTGTTGTAAATGAGTTTTTGGCCCATAATCTGTGAATCATCTGTCAGACACATCACTCGTTAATGATATCAACTCATTTTGAGTGGGAAACAACACTCCAGTCACAAGGTAGAAGCTACAATCAAAGTGACATTTATATATCCCTTATTTATCAGGGTAAAAGGACATTAAAAATATATTTTTAAAGAGAGATCTGGCCAAGAGGGCTGCAGGAGTTGCAACAAATATATAAGTATAAGCTTGATCATAAAGGAAAGTTTTAAGACTAATTTTAAAAATAGAGAGGGTGTCTGTCTCCTGAATCCAAAGCTGGGAGCTGGTTCCACAGAAGAGGGGCCTGAAAGCTGAAGGCTCTGCCTCCCATTCTACTCTTAGGTATCCTAGGAACCACAAGTTTTTAATTTTCCTGACGGAACCCTCCCAAAGGGATTAATAAAGTTAATCTAATCTAATCTAAGTAAACCAACAATCTGAGAGCGAAGTGCTCTATTGGGGTGATACAGTACTATGAGGTCTTTGAGATAAGATGGGGCCTGATTATTCAAGACCTTGTATGTGAGGAGAAGGATTTTAAATTCAGTTCTGGACTTAACAAGGAGACAATGAAGTGATGCCAATATGGAAGAAATATTCTCTCTCTTTTTAGTCCCTGTCAGTACTTTCTGAAGGCTTTTCAGAGAGCTTTTAGGACAGACTGATAATCATGAATTACAGTAGTCCAATCTAGAAGTAATAAATGCATAAATTAGCTTTTCAGCAACACTCTGAAACATATTTGTGTAATATGTGCATTTAACAACATATCCTTTTCAAAAATGATTTCTCACAGTGTTACCAAGGGAATGCCATCCATCAAGTATCTGGTTAGACACCTTGTTTCTAAGATTGCTAGATCGGAATACACCAGTTTTATCTGAATTCAGGAGCCGGAAATTAGTGGTCGTCCTGGCTTTATATCTTTAAGACAATAGAGGAGTTTAACTTAACGACGTGTGTCATCTGGCTTCATGAATAGATAAAGCTGACTATCATCTGCATAACCATAAAAATGTATTCAATGCTTTCTAATAATATTGCCCAAGGGAATCATGTTTTATGTTAATAAAATTGGTCCTAGCACAGAACCCTGTGGAACTCCATAATTAACCTTAGTGTGTGAAGAAGAATCCACATCACATCCAAAAGGTGGGAGACAAAAAAAATGAATGTTCTCTCATTCTCAGGTCTTCTACCAGAGACCTGGGAGCTTGGGGGTTCTGTACAATATCTTAGCTGTTCCCAGGACTGCGCTCTTCTGGACTGATATTTTAGACATCATTCCTGGAATCTGCTGGTGCCATTCTCCCAGTTTGGAGCTTGCTGCCTTGAGTGTTCCAAATACCATGAGGACCACTGTTAACTTCTCCTTCTGAATCTCTGACTCTTCTCTCATCCCTTGGTATTTCTCGAACTTCTCGTGTTCCTTCTTCTTGATGTTGCCATCACTTGGTATTGCAACGTCTATCACTACGGCTTTCTTCCTCAATTTGTCCACCATTGGTTAGCCATCACCAGTGTGTGTGTGTGTGTGTGTGCCACTAGTTATCTACTGAATAATCTCTACAAACAGATATCTGCTTATGAATATATAGAATGTGGCAAGGGACAGGGTTCATGATTTCAGGGTGACTGCGGCTCAGGAGTTAGAGCAGGTCAGAGTTAGAGCAGACTGGAAGCCTTATGGTTCAGTCCCTGACTGTTCCAGTCTGCATCCCAAAGTATCTTTGGGCAACACACTGAACCTTGAGTTGCAACAAATGCATTCATCAGATTGTGATTGTGTGTGAATTTTAAATAGAAAGCACTTAGATGTAGAAAGTGCTTGTGTGAATGGGTGAATGAGGCATGCTGTATAAAGTGATTTGAGTGCTCATGTAGAGCTGAAAAGTGCAATATAAGGACCAGTCCATTTACCAGAAGCTTTCTGGTTTCTTTCAATTTATTTCTCACTCAAGTCTCTAGAATATTTAGATTTATTACAAGTGGGGAAAGTGGTTTCCTAGTAACAAAATGACTTTGCATATGGGACATTCAGAAGAAAGAAAAGTCAGAAACACATGATCACATCCAATGCTCAGCTCGCTGTGTTTTTAGGTGAAAGGTGTTTTGACTGGTGCTGAATTACTGTATATATTACTCTCTATGGCTTTTAGGGAGAAACCACTTTCAGCTTTGTGCATACCATGGCCAAACAGGGAACATATCAACATACATTAACCTCAGGACTCCCAGTGAGGTGAGAAATGACAGTGACATTCACAGTCAGAATCCACCATTGGCTAAATTGGCAAGAAAATTGGGATAATGGAAGAAAACTTGTTTTCATACAATATTTATGTTAACAATCAGAGTGTGCATGTCCACACATAAATGTCAGAGTAAATTACATGGCCAATCCACCTCCCCTGGCTACTTTCCGTGTGGAGCAGCAGTGGCCCTATACTCTGAGCCTCTAAGGGTGAGCCCAGGCACCCTTCGGAGGAAGCTCATTTCTGTGGCTTGCATTGTTGACATGGCTACAGGTAGGGAAACTCCTCAGCTTGAGGAATGCAATCATTCCTAACCCAGAGCAGGCAATTCACTCTTTAATTATTTAAGCACCTTCAGGCGACTGTTGTGATTTGGTGCTATATAAATAAAATTGAACTGAACTACAGGCTCAGACTTGGAGGCACTGGTCCATTGGACGACATTGCTTGATGAAGCCACCAGGACCACGTCAACATCAAAGTCATCTACACAGTGTCGCAGATCAGTAACAACCAAGATAGCACCACAATATCCTGCACCCATCAGCTGCCTCCAGTGTTCCACAAGCTAAACAAGATTTTTAAGATCCTTTTTTCAGCCTAACAACGACCTTTGATTTCCACCATCTGTCTATGGGGCTGTAACTCCAACCTCTCCTGCAATCCCTACTGAAGTTCTGCCAGAAGTGGGAGTTGTAAATCTACTTGACCAGTGCCTCTTCTGACTTTCAGATACTGTTTATCCAAAGATAGATTTTTGTCCAGTTTCCTGAAAATTTCAAGGACACACTGCACACCTCACTGAGTTATAGAACATTTTCAGTTAATAGTTTTTTGGGAATCAGCAAAATGCATCACAATGAAACCCAGCAAGCAAACACTTAAACAACAATAAAACAGAAACAAAACCGGGCAGTGTGTTGGTTTATGTTGTGAGGACACCCCCACTCCCAGCAAAGTCCCCCAGGGGACCCCTGTCAAAGCACCCAATTTTAATAAATGGAGTTTTTAATTTTGTTATTGTTTGTCATGAGTCTTTAATTAAAGCATCACCCAGCAACTTGTTTCCCCCCCAAAAAAGTGACTAGTGTCAAATTTGGCGACTTTTAGAAACCTGAAATTCAATTTCAATTCAATTTTATTTATACAGCGCCAATTCACAACAAGCAGTTGCCTCAAGGCGCGTTGTATTATAAGGTAAAGACCTTATAAATCCTCCACTGTCGCTGTTTCGTGTACATACAGCCTTCATACAGTGTCCGTTCGCACACTTTGGCACCGCCCGCCCCCCCAAGAGTATCAAGATGTTGTCACGTGACCTTAATAGCAGATGTGAGCTGGTGGGCTCATTCCTGTGATACATAAGTGCATATATCTATGGATTTACTGAGCTAGCTAGAACCTGCTGACTGAAGGATGGAATTTTGTTCATTCAGTCTTTTTACATGTTTGTTATTTGCACAGAGTACTAGATGTACAGGAGTACACACAGGAGGAAGTACTTTGGTGAAGTCTACTTCAGTGCAGACTGGCTTTTTAAAGAATAAGTCAGCCTTTTCTGTTTACATTTTAATAGCACAGCTGTGAGTCTTTTGTTATGAAGAAAAAATTCATTAATTTATTTGAGAAGCATTATTATTTAAATATGCCAATAGTTTATTTTTGAACAATTTCTCACCTACATCTACATCTCAGTGTTAATGAAAGTGTCCATGTGATACTTGTGACGTGTAGCTTTGACTCAGAAGTGCCTTTTTGTTTATACCTTTTGGGAAGAAAAAATATCAAGATATACATCATATATAGCCATTCAGGTAAAAAATAGAGATATTTCTTTTGGTCCATATCGCCCAGCCCTAGTAGTTCTAAACATATTTAGGGTGTTTTTTTCTTCACTTGTTATGGAGAGAAAATTGATTCAAAATATGTGTGTGTCTGTAATGCTGGCTTTGTAATTTTTGGCAAGTTGTAAATAGCATTTTGTGCGTAACTTCATGTACTTGTAAATTTTTGCTCAAATACAAACACAAATATTAAGAAATTACGAATACAAAATAAAAGTGTGCATGCAAACCGTTAAACACAAGTACACAAATCACCTGATACGCACGCACAAAACGACAGTTACGATCAGGTTACGAGTGCACAAAGCTTTTTGAGACACATTTCACGCTTCTGGGATAACTTTTTGTCTCTCCAACGATGTTGTTTCTCTCACCTACATCCTTGATTGCAACTACCTGTAATGATTTATGCAAATTAGGCAATGACATCAACTTTTAGCACAGCCAATAGATGTTAGATTCAACTCATTGTCATTGTGCACACGATCAGGAAATGATCGTTCCAGCTCACTCATCCAGAGATGAACATCTGCGGTCATGCAGCCAGAGACCAGCGCTACCGTTAGGCAATGTGGTAAGTGTCTTGCCCAAGGACACAACGCAGCGCAGGGACAGGGGCTCGAACCGGCAACCCTCCGGCTGCAAGGCGAGCCCCTAACCACTGCGTCCCTGCCACAGCTACCTTACTGAGGAGTTGGCAACAGTGTAAAGCAGAGGGGGAGAAACATGTTCCACCATGCGTGGTCATAGTCCAGGTACAGACAGCAAGACGGCAGGAGACATGAATATGAGTGATACACATTAAAGAAGCATATTTGGCTGCGTTATAATGAAATTAGAAATAGAGCACAGTGCCGTCATTGCAAATTACAGTGAGAGCAGGTTCCACCATAAACCTGCACTGACATATAAGAACTGTCCATCCCTTGGTGCAGTTGCAGAAGAGAGGGCAAGTTAGGTCTCCGTCTACTGACCCTGGTGAGTCTGGACAAACAACTGTCCCCAAAACTGCACTATAACCTGTCCTACTGCAACACAAGCTCAGGAGGTAGAGCAGGTCACCTCCTGATCGGAAGGTCAGGGGTTTGATTCCGGGCTGCTTGCCAAAGTATCCTTGGGCAAGATACTGAACCCCGAGTTGCTCTCCGACGCAAGCGTTGGAGTATGAACGCGCGTGAATCTTAGACATTAAGCACTTAGCTTACTTACATATGGAAGTGCTTGTATGAGTGTGTGTGAATGGGTGAATGTAAATATGCTGTATAAGTGCTTTGTGTGCTCAGACAGAGTAGAAAAGTGCTATACAAGAGCTAGTCCATTTACCATAAGTCAGAGTGTTTGTTTGTCCTGTGTGCCATTAAATGACATTTATTATAAAAAGACTGAAGGCAAAAGGCCTTCTCAGCACACAAACCATTAATTCTTGCTTATTGAGGCTAAAATATGAGGCTAACAATGTAAACAAGTAAAGAGCCGAACTTCCCATCACTAGTATGGAGCTGAATTCTACCAAAGACATATATGAATTCTGCCCCCGTGAAGAACGCAGTGCCAAAGCGAGGTCCGGGCGATGCCATATTGTATGTATGGACGCAGCACGAGCGCTGTATGTACACAAAACACGGCGACAGCAGAGTTTTCAGGTTGTTTTTGGTGTTGGGCTAAAAAGTGATTAACGATTTTTGTTATGTGACATCTTCGCTTATATTGATAAATAGACTGTGGTGCACAGGATTTGTGAAGGGATTATATATAAAATGAAGAATTTAATTGTTTTGCAAATTTTGTTTTGTTTTATGACTCAGCATTTTTGTATCTACTTTATAATCACTCCACTCTTTTTTGGCTTCTCGTTATAGAATTGTAATGTAACATTTGATGCAATTTCTGCAATTTGGCAGATCTCTTGGGATAAAAGACATTTTCAAAGTCAGTAAAAGTTTTTAGAATATATGAAAGTCACTTTGCCAAGAAGTGATTGCAGCTTCTAACTGTGACAGAACTGTTGCTTCTCGCTCACAGTGATGTAATATCATTTATGAGAGAAATGTTTGACATGTTTCACAGATTTGAAGCAAAAAATTAATCTAGAGCTATTTAAATATAACCAATCATTTTCCCCCCAGTACTGTAAATCCTTTTGGCACAAGACTGGGGTATCTCCAAAACTCTCAAAGTCCTTTTTTTTGGCACAAGACCAACTATTCAGATGACAAATTGCTCCACTGCCACTGTGTACCACGTGTTCTTATACCTATAGCTCTGCCAGGGCTGCTGTTTGGCACTGATTCTGTTCATAATATTTAAATATAGAATTTCTAACCAAACAGTCAAGAGTGAAGGGTTGAGGGTTCAGTGATCTCAGGATCCTATCTCTGTTTTTTTGCAGATGATGTGGTTCTGTTGGCTTCATTGAGCCATGACCTCCAGCCTGCATTGGGGCCGTTTGCTGCAGAGTGTGAAGTGGTCTGAGGCCACTGTTTTGATACTTTATTGATCCCACAATGGGGGAATTACAATTAACAGGGTTTTCAACCTATTCTAGGTTCAGAACAAGTTGCTGCCCCAAATGGAGGAGTTTAAGTATCTTGGTATTTGTTCACAACTGAGGGGAGGTGGAGCAAGAGATTGGCAGACAGATTGACATGGTCTTGGCAGTGATGTGGATGCTGCACTGGTCTGTTGTGGTAAAGAAAGAGCTGAGCATGAACATGAATCTGTCTATTAACTGGCTGATCTGCATTCCTACCATCTTCTATGGTCAGGAGTTCTGTGTAGTGTCTGAATCACAGATGCAAGCAGGAGGAATTTGCTTCCTCTGAAGGGTGTCTTTACTCAGGAGGCTGTCTGTGCTCAGCCTCATTTAGGAGGGGCTCAGAGTAGAGCTGCTACTTCTCCACATTGAAAGGAGCCAGTTGATGGTGGTTTGGGCATTTGACCAGGATGTCTCTTGGGTGCCTGGGTGAGGATTTTCAGGCATGTAAAGGAGCCAGACCAAAGAACACACTGGAATGATACCAGATAAGCTTTTCAGCATAGGTTACCATTTGACAAAATATGCAAATTAATTGTACCTTTGCAAAAATGGTAATAATAACTTTAGATAACTGTAATTATGGAACTAATGACAAAAAGGTCTGAAACGGTTTATTTTTATCCTGCAGGATTGCATTGTAATCTACTGTATGTCCTGTCTCTCCCCACACTGGTGCATTCTCCTGCTCCCAGTGAATTTAATAAGTGATGGTGAAACAAATATCCATCCATTGTCTTTTGCATATCCTGTTCAGGGTCATGGGGGGGGGGGGGTTGGAGCCTGACATAGGGCGAGAGGCAGGGTACACACTGTACAGGTCACCAGCCTGTCGCAGGGTTAAGACAGAGAGACAGACAACCATTCACACTCACACCTATGGGCAATTCAGAATCACCAATTAACCTAACCCCACTAACTGCTTGGACTGTGGGAGGAAACAGGGAGAACATACAAACTCCACACAGAAAGGCCCAGGCCAAGGTGGATTTGAACCCAGACCTTAGGTGTGAGGCAACAGCGCTAACCACCACACCACTGCGGTGCTGTAAAACAAGTTGAGATTTACTATCTTATGCATAAATGCAGCAGAGGACAGATAATTCCCAATGCAGATATTTCCAATCACCAGAGCTAGTACAGGGTACAGTACTTGAAATGGTATTGAGGCCAGTGTGCAGCAGCACGGGTTATTTTCAATCGTGATATAACAGTACGACACATATAAAAATGGATGCAGCTTTGACTAACTAGCATACAGGTGATAAAAGACAATAGAGACCACAGTTGGTTTTGCAATCTTTTTTTTTAAAGGGGAAGTCTGGGATGCAGCCCTGTGGCTGGACTACTACTGTTATGTTAATGTATCTTTGTAATCATACTCAGAGTCATAATTTATTTCTTTACTCTCCAAAACCTGTCTCTAGTGTAGAAAAACTATCACAGTGTTCACTTTTGTTTTATCATTTATTTTCTTTACAGCCAAGGATAATTTCTGGGAGTTAATTCTGGTCCCTTTTTGGGTCCAGCATAACTTTTCCCTCCAATCTGCTTTTCAGTTGATATCTCTTCATATTCTATTGGCCTTGGGTCAAAGTTGATGTTACATTGACTGGCTACACCATCTTGTGGTACAATTTGGTATCACATGAGAGTCCACTACTTGCTGTGGCTCTGGATTTGATCATTCACTTGCCCATTATATAGCAGTCATCTCTTTGCATTCTGTGCATAACATCAGTATCAATATTTAAATTTACAATATTTGACAAACAACTGTGTTTTTAGATCAAATATGATGACGCTATTCAGGTTTGAAATTCTTTAGAATATGAGCATTGCCCTAGACAAAATTTTTGTGCATTGTTTACCACTAAATTGCTAATTTGCTTGTACCATAAAGTGTTTCATGTCAGCAGGTTTGAACGATAACAGCTGGACCCCTCCCTTGACTCATTTTTGCCAGAGTGTGTATGACACAGGCAGGAAGCCCTGTTCTGGCAAGAGGCATGAGTACATTTAAATTTCATTCAAATTCCAGTGTAACAGTAAATTTAAATTTCATTCAAATAAAATTTAAATGTACTTGTACATTGAAACACCTTGTTTGGAATAAAGGATAAAGCCGGGAATGGTATGGATGATTTGTGTGATCATTCTGGGGGCAACTTTTTAACAAAGGGATATATGAAAGTTTTAAAATGTTCTTAGACAGAAATGCAACTTGAGTTAGAATTGCCTCAAATGACTTTAATATATTAAACACCTGTCTGCTTGGATCTTAAAACACATTTCATATGAAAATACCCATGCTAGGCACACAGATGATGACCAAGGTTTGAAAAACGCAGCTTTAATGTGCCATCCTTTCTGTCTATTCTGCTGCCTCCAAATGTTCAAAACTTCAAAGTGTCTGTTTATCAGGATATGCTATTACTACTACCTCCAGTGCACAGTTTCGTAAGCTGAATTTTATGTTAATAAATGCTGTTTGTCTTGCCACATCTGACAAAAAGGAGCTGAGACTGAAAGCAAAAGAGTGCACACACACATTCT
>VUQJ01019839.1:21059-31172 GCA_015108635.1 Andinoacara biseriatus | reverse complement strand
TAAGGGCACAAAAAAAAAAAAAAAAAAAAAAAAACGACTGTCATAACTGTAAATGCAATGCCTTTTTTTTTATTATTATTATCTGAGCAGATTTTTACAACTAATTAAATTGAGTGGCTGGGCTAAATCAGAACAGCCCAATATTAAAACAAAGCAACAGTAGGAAATGTAATTTAACTGTGTCAGTTTGCCTCTGGGAACTGGATAATTTTAAATTATTAGTCATAACAACAGGCCTTATTACAAAACACTAAACTTCCAGTAGCCGGAAGATAAAATGTCATTAAAGCAGAGGTCAAGGAAACTGTGAGCATTTAAAGGCTATAACCTGGTGTGGGTGTGCTGGTGACATATCTGTGATGCGACAGATGGACAGTTGCTGGTATGAACGCGGTGACTGCGCACGGTGTACACTGGATTTCTCATCACGGCCGTCACAGCGGGGCAAGGCGACAGTCCACGATGGGCGGAATCTGCCAAGCACATACACACCACCAGGTTTTAGAAGTTGGAATCTATGATTAGCCTAAGAGCACATAAAGACTGATTTATACTTTAACAGTCTGCAAACTTACTCGGAGGTAGGGAGCCACCGTAGACTGTGGGGACAAAGCCCACACTGTGTCTGTGAGAGCGGCTAGGGGAGGAACGCAGCATGTCCCTGGGCTCAGGCGAATGCTCATCATTAGAGTAGCTCTGTGATGAACGACAGAAACAAACATAATATAATTATATAATATATAAGTACTATATGGGAAGAATGACAACAAAAATATCTCATAACAGTTAAATTAATGTTTATCCCCAGTGCATTCTTCAGGTACGGTTATTTGAGCTCTTGATTCTGACTCAGCTTGTGCACCAGGTGGTTGAACCAGCACAAGGCATCAATCACTCCGACACACTGGCAAGAGGCAAATCCCAAAGGCTTTACTCAGTCTGGGCTGTAAACTCTATAACAAAATGGATGCTTTGGCCCACTGGGATGATTTGAAAGGTCCCATTTTGACTTTTTCCTCAAATATATCATATTCTCTGTATTAGAAAAGCTTCTAATTGGATTGATGTTGGAAGAAAGCAAAAGAGCACTTCAGGGGAGTTAGTTTGAGAAAAAAAAAAAGTGACTCAAAATCTCTACATCTATTTTTGCACATTTGAGGCCTTAAACTTTGAACTCACTTGGAAGGTGGGAAGAGTGATAGTCTGAGGGGTCATCCTACGTCGAAGGGCAGGGGCAGATTTAGGGCGTGGCCTCTTCACCTCTGGTTCCTCCCCTCTGGTGCGGCCAATATCCTCGTCACATGACTTCCGTGAGGTGAGGACCTTGCCATCCAAGAAATAGTGGTTTCCGTTCCTGTCCCTTTCACGCTCGCTCCTGTCTCTACATTCGCCTGCTACCATGGAGATGGCAGCCTCTCCCTTGCCATCTGAGGTGATCGTGCAGTCGGACGCAGAGCTGCTTTGATTTTTGTGTTTGAATTTAAAGGAGTCACTGCGAGTGGGTGGTGTTGGAGGGGTTGGGGTAGGGGTGGATGAGGAGGAGAGGGACTCAGTCTTTGAAGGTTGTGGTGAGTGAGAAGCTGCAGCAGTAGCTACTGCTGCAATCTGATTGGCTGCCATGTACTCCATCTTAGTGGAAGGTGTTTCAGGGCGTTTAAAAGTGTCTGGATCAAAGATGGACTTCCTCTGCTTGGGTGATTTGTAGATGGAGAGTTGGGTGGCTGCCGAGACTGGACTAGTGTTATCTGGTGCAACCGACATAGCTCCCACCATCATCTTTGGCCAGGTGCCCCCACTGTGCTTCTTCTCTAGGGTTGCCTCCACGCTGATGCAGTCCGAGGGAGACACTGGTTCAAAGGGCAAGGAAGAAGGTGCTTTTGTGTAGGGACAGCACTCTTGGAAAGCGCTGGGCCCATACCGACCATTTCCCAAGTCTGAGGATGGCCGAAGGCTGGTGGCATGGAGGGAACCTGTGGAGAAGGGCTTGCTGATGTCACCATACATGTCATCAGATTCACCTCTGACCTTTCTCCTCTCCCCAGAAATGCTGCCTGTGCTAGCACTTCCAACATCGGGGCAGAAAATGTCAGTCTGTGTCGAGCTGTTGTGTTTGAGATTGCGACTATTCCGGGAGTGAATCTCTGACAGGTGAATGCGCCCATTTGACTTCTCTGATGACTCGCGCAGACTCTCAAAAATGTTCTGGCCTGATGTGCTGTGAGGGAAAAACTGTAGAGAGAAGTTTAAGGAATTAGCCACACCAGATGAACATACAGAGACAGCATATATTATAATAATAAATAATAATAATAATAATAATAATAATAATAATAATAATAATAATAATAATAATAATAATAATAATAATAATAATAATAAATAATAATAATAATAATGCACTGACAAACAAAATGATAACATTTTTCTCAATTCTCTCAAACTGCACAGCTGAAGTTGTAAACCTGCTATGTAGAATACACAGAAGCAGAAAAAGCTTTAAGACTTTCAGAGTGAGATGAATACTTGCTCACCTTCATAAGAGAGAGACTGAGAGAGTCCCTGCAGCTCCTCAACAGAGCCTCACACTCTGTCACAGACTTGTTATCCAGAGCAATTCCATTTATCTGCAGAGTGGGGGAGAGAAAAAAAAAAACGAATGGAAATAAAAGCAGGTCCTTCAACACAAAAGAAATGCACACTTGTCTTTTCTGATATTCCCCTGATGCATTTGTATGTCTTAGGTGGCAGTATCGCTACAATAGATACACATCTACAAAACACATACAGGTGACACATCTCCTGAACATGAGACTCCTGGACCCTGAGATGTGTCGTATGCTGCTGCGGTGGGAAAAACCACAAGAAATCTAGGCCAATACATTTCAGTCTCAACAACCCTCACACTGCCATCTGCACATTCCTTTAGAGCACACTCTTTAACACACAAACAAGGTCAACAATACTGAAGAGCAAAGTGGGTGCTTTATTATGGCTGAGATTTAACATAAATTATATCCTGGAAAGAATGTGCTTAAATCTAGAACAAGTGGGGAAAAGAAACCTCGACTTCAGAGTTATAAGGCTCAGTAACTGGAAATCATTTGCATGCATATTTTACTGTTCTCTTTTATTGCAAATACAATTAAGTATTCATTAATATTAAAAGACATAAAGACAAGGCACTCGATGAATCCTGAATAGAAATGGTGGCCACAACGAGTTAAACAACCATCAAAATGGAAAACATTAACTGTGTTGTTACGCTGAGGCCTGCACACAGATCCATAACAATTTCACCTGTGTAGTGGAAGGTATATCTAACTTTTACCATATTCAAGATGCAGGCAAGTTATACCTCTTGTTTTTTGGGGTTTTTTTGCTTACTTATTCAGAGTATGAATGAACAGCATTAGGGACTCCAACACATTTGTTCAGTGCGCTGGTGGGATTAGCCAAACCAGTGAGTAATAAAAGTACATGTGTGTATGTGCATTTGAAGTATAATGTGGGTGAAAAAGCCTTTTCAAACCTTATTATGGGACAAAGGCACCAAATGGTATCACCAGATTTGACTGGTGATACTATAGATTCAGTTCTACCACTGAAATGTGCATGTATTTGTATATGTATAGTATGGCCCTCTTTTCCTTGGCCTTAAGTCAAAATGGCACCCAAGTGCCAAGATTTGTAGGACATTGGCCATTAATAATGTGACAAGCTTATGTTACAGAACACACACAAGGCCAAGATAAAATATGATACACTTCCATTGATAAGGATTTACCACTTACTATTACTTGCTGTGGCTCTAACAAGGTAAGTTTGACTGTAATATGCAGAGCACTGCTACACTGCTAAAAACCATACCAGTGTTTTCTGAGACTTAAAAGGGTGGTGCACTTGTTTAATGGCTACCTTTCAATGAAAAACATTAGCATTGCATATAAGACCACTTTTCCCATCTCCTTCTGAAATAGAGCAGTTCATAGTTCAATTTTTGACACTTCTCTCTTCCGTTCCCTCCAGGTTGGGTATATTGTAGCTGTGTGCCAGGAGACAGCTCCACCTACCACTGTAGACCTGCAGGTTCTTGAGGATATTATCAAAAGATGAGATTTCCCTCCTTCCACCTCACACACACACACACACACACACACACACACACTTATCTACTTTTGGAGTGTGGATCCTGAAATGGATCAAGGGCTGGATTAGAAATCCAAAGGAACCTCTGAACTGCAGTGTGCCAGACATGCAGGAAGAGAGTATTAAAAATATAGAGAGGATTTCATAGAAGCTGAAACCAACTCACAGCAATCAGTCTGTCTCCAACTGTGAGAGAGCCCTCCTTGGCTGCTGGACTTCCCTGGACAATGGCAGCGACAAATACCCCACTTTCCAGACCAATACCACTGTCTGAGATACAGATGACAAAATGAGGGCAATAAACAAGGAAACCACAGTCATCTAAATATTTAAAATCCATCTATAAGCAGAATGTACCTTTGTGTCCCATAAGGTTTATGTGAACAGGAGTGACCAGCCTTCCTCCTAGGGACTTCCTCCTTCGTACTACCATATTGATCAATCCTCCACCGTTAAGGACAGCTTTCACTACCTGCTTCCTGTCCTTATTGGTCAAGTCGATGTCGTTAATCTTCAACAGCCAATCATTCACTCTGGAAACATGAGACAATGAGTTGTGAGGAATTTAATAAAGCCTTCGCCAAATACACTGAACATCTCGTTGAGGCAGCTCATACCTTAACCTTCCATCTGCAACGCTTCCTTTGTCCACCCTTGTAACAAAAATGCCACAATCTCCTGGTAAATATGGATCATTTACCCCCTCAGCAATATCAAATCCAAGTGCCTTCAAATCCATGTCATCCTGTGAAGGCAGTAGCATAAATGTCAGAGCAATCTGAAAAACTAATTTCAATGCCATCATGTTTTGACAGTCCTTAGAGGTCTGTGGGCTCTCCAGAGATTAGCATGTGACCAATTGGATCTCAGCAATAAGACCTGACCACTACTCTTACCCTGTCTTTCTCAAACTCCACCACCTCTGTCTCCCACTCCAGGGAGTCTGTGTCAATGGCTGAGTCGTGAGAGCTGTGGGCCATTAACTGACAAAAACGGGCCTCCTTCTCCAGCTGGCTTTCCATCTTCTCCCTTAACAAAGGCAGACATCACACACAGAGTCAAAGGTCAGTCACTTGAGGAAGGATGGGCAGAAGCAAAAGAAAGAAAGATTAACATAAAGATTACACAACAGTTTGCTGACCGGAAAAGATTTTTCAGACCAAAAGATAACCATTTTTCTGTTTGGTATAAAATTACAGGACATAACATTGTGGATAAAGAATGTAGCCTGGATCAAACAGGAGTTAAAAACTGTGCAGAATTTTACACATTTTAACTTTCTTGTTGGTCTTGAGCTTTCAAAATATCTCTGCTGTGCTCTCATTCTCACAAACACTTTCCATTTAGAGGTCTAAGGAGTCAAATTTAAATTTATTCAGAAGGAAACTAAAAGTAGATTGCACACAATGCCCCATTGTCAAAAAGATATATGGTGTCCTACTGAGGCATGCCTTGAGGGTTGCAGTGACATTAAAACCCCAATTGTACATCACTCTACTGAGGACAGAGGAAGAAACTCAAAGTCACTATATAGAGCATACTCTATAGAAAGAATAGTAGATTACTTGTTAAAGGATTTGATACAAGCAATACAAGCATCATACCATCCAGTTGGTTATGGTTAGATATTAGGATTAAATTCGTAAATGGGAAGCAGATGCCACTTTCTGCAGAAAGTACCTTCCATCCTTGAACTGTATCACAACCCTCATTGCAGAGCTTTGACACAAAATGATTGCCATACATGCTTTAGTCAGCAGAGGGAGCCTTTACACACATAAAACACATTTACATCCAGGGCCTTGGAGACAGTGAGACAGAATGTGTGTGTTCAAAACACTGACGCTTTCCGGGATTACACTTTAATCTGGGTGTGTGGAAATGTTGCCAGAAACACAACTGCACTACACGATGTCTCAAAAGGCTGAATGTCACAGCTTATGCCCAACCACACACTGAGTACACCAGCTTATAGATACAATACCACACACACAGCTAGCTGAGTAGAGGCCATGTTGTCTGCACTTGCTCAAATGCAGAAGAACTTTCCACTGATTTCTTATAACTATTGGCATTCTGTTTTTATAAAGACAAATGAAAAAAAGCTAGAAATGTGGGAATGTCACACAGTGAGGGAGTGAACCCAGGGACTTCACTGCTGGGGGCATTCCTTCACTCAGCCAGTGGGCAAAGGTTTATATGAGTTTTCCGTCTAATTGCTTTAATTATCACGACAGAAAACTCACTTTAGTTCTTTAAGCTCTCGTAACGTATCGTTCTTCTGTTTCCTCATATCATCCAAATTCCGCAGGGCATCGGCCAGATCGCTGACTGCCCGATCCCTTTCTCGGCGTAGGTTGTCACACAGAGTCCTATAGAAAGGTGAGGATGGACATGGTTTATTGAGAGTAGATATAAGCAGATAGTTCTCTAATATGAACCCACTCAACTCTTTTAATCATCTGTACAAGCCCATATACAGACTGACCTTATGCTTTCCCTCTCCGCCACTATTTTGTCCCTCTCTTGGAAGGCCCAGTCCCTTCGACATTTGGCCACCTCAGCTTCCTGTGTGGCTTCCTTCAGCTCCTGGGACATAGCCTCATACTGTTTCCTTAGCATCTCAATCTCTTTATTGGCTCGTTCCATGTCCAAGGTGGCAGAGTCTTGTTTCTAAGAACATTGACAATAGATGAAAGAAAGTAAATGTTATAACATGCTGTGTTTCAATTTGTTGTAATAAACTACAGTTTACAGATTTTAAGATGATAAAAAGTAGTTTTCCCCCAAACAGGCCTTTAATGTTTAAGTATATAACCTGCACGAGGATTATTAAGACAGTCACTTAGTGGGAGAAAGAGAATCATGTATTGCCCTTTAACTTTATGTGTTACTCATGAATCTAGCAAAAGAGCCTGATGCAGAGCTACCACTCTGCCCTGATGGATAGTTTTTGCTTCAGTATATCAGCACAAATTTATCCAGTCATTCTGCCTCCATTTGCTTTTTAGAAGACTATAGATGGTTTAGTCACATATCTTTTTTTCCTTCCTAAACCAATATTTGTAAAAAGTTTGCAAAATGTTTTTTTCTCCATTTGGGCAGCATCATCTCAATGTAAAGACCACAGGCGGGAGCAGAATGAGTGGGAACACAGGTGGGGATACTCTAATGCAGGGGTCTTAAACTCGCGATTTGATGTAAAAAAATAAGACTTTTTGGCTCTTTAGGTTACTTTGACATTTTGCTTTCCCCTCCAATTAAGAGTTAGCAAAATTCAAATCACGGAAAAAGTAGGGGGCGGGGACGGATGCAGCGAGTTTGAGAGCGCTGCTCTAATGTGAATGTGCACTGGGACACAGTGAAGAACCCAAACACTCTCACTCATGCACCAGGCAATTTACATTCCAGTGAGAGTTGGCCATCTAAAAGTACAGCATACCACCAACTGCACTTGATAAACTAATAAGAGAAGTGTCATGACATGAGTGTATGCTTTGGAATAAGCCCAGTAAGTACTTGGCTAACCTAAAAGAAAGTTTAGGAATTTGGCTCACAGGCTATAACAGATATAAAATATGATACAAAGAGGACATCACAATACAGCCATCAACAGATGCTTCCAGAGATTTTATGACAGAGCAGTGGGATTTACTTGTCTGGCCTGATAGTATTCTCTGAGCAGCTGATCCCTTTGAATGATGGCCTCCGTCCTCTCCTTGCGGGCCACGTCCCTCTCCTCCCGGACTGTCTCTATGTCCTTGCAGGCCTGGCTCAGCTCCTTCTGGGCCTCAGCTTTGTCCTTCACCTCGTGGCAATACTTCTCTAGCAGCTCATTTCTTTCACAGATGGCCCTGTCACGGTCCACTAGTGACGAGTTCAACTCCTATCCCAGAACAAAGGCAGGCAAAATGGAATGAGGGCATCTCAACACTGTGAGTCATTAATGTAATGTGAAAATATTCTTAGGGGACTAATGCAGAGTGATCCAATACTAGCTGCAAATATTTTTTGCAGTGTTCACAACCATTCATATGTATGGTATGAGAAGTTGTCTAGTGATCGACAGAGTGGATAGAAGAGAACAAGTGGATATCTGGCCTATGAAATTAACCAACTCACTAACAAACCAACACTTTTCACAGAGGACACAGATTAAACATGCAATTTTATGGGTTTGAAGGCTATGGTGAAACTATAGCTGGATCAATTATCAGCTTTGTGTCAGAGTTAAACCCTGATTCAATTCAGTCTAATTTAGAAAATCAAGTAATCTCAAATCACCTCACGTAGAAAGGCAAATACATTACAGTATTGCAGAGAGAAACCCATGCCTGTGTGCATTATCTGCCATTTTACAGGGAAACTATTTCTTGGCCAAGACCAGGAAAATCCCCTTCCTCTATGAGCTGAGTAGCAACTGGAAGAGTCCAATAAATAGTCTGGCCCATTTCTGATTAAACAAACCAGATAAAAATTGGTTTTTTTAAAAGGTGATACTAGTTTGATTTTTTGTTACCCTGGAAGTAGCTCGGCTAGATATTTCCCAATTTCCGAGCTTTAAAACTACAATAGCTGACTGTTGGCTTAAGCTTATCATCAGAGCAGTATCGCTCATCTCATCCAGCACTTGGCAGAAATTGAACAACCACATCTGAGAATGTTCCGTTCAGTTTTTCATTAAAATTACCATTTAAAAAAAACAAAAAAAAAAAAACAACTCAAATACAGATACATTTTGACTCACCAAATCTAACAGATATTGTGTGTGTTAATACTCCCCCATACAGCCCCCATTTTCTCAGTTTGCCAGTAAGACTTCAGTACCCAGAGAGGTCTCAGTTATAAAAGACATACACTTAAGTTAAAACAACAGTGTATGCCTGTTAAAAACATTTTACTTTAAAAGCCTAATACCTGTCTGAGAGCCTCCAACTCTTCACTGGCCACCACCCTCTCCGATGAAGTGTTTTTCAGTCGAGCCTCAGCTGCCTCCAGTTCAGTCTGCAACTTGTCCAGCTCCTTGATTACCTGGTCCCTCTCACTCATGATGAGGCGATATTCGTTGAACACTGAATCCCTCTCCTCTTTGTACTTCTCGCAGTCCTTGGCTGACTTCAGCTGCAAGTTCTTATAGCGCGTCACCTCTGACTGCAGCCGCTCCATCTCTCTCTGCAGCTCCTTGTTCTGGGCTGAGGACTTGTTCAGCTCCTGCTGCACTGAATCGAACCTTGGAGAGACAAATGTATGTAGTCTGAGTACACCTCATAGCAGCCATTGCTGACATGTGTTGTTACCTCCTCTACTTTGAATCAAATTGACAAATAATTTATTATTAGTCCTTTCTGTGTGTTTCATGAATGTGCACAAGATGATGCTTTCACCTCCTCATTGAGGTAGAGTACTGCTGTTGGTAGTGCATAGCAGAGTCTCGTTGTTTGAGCAATGCATCCATCTGCTTCTGAAGCCTCCGGTTCTCTTCCTCTGCTTGCTCCAAGCGGCTCAGGTCTGTGTTGTGGTTAGCTACCTTCTCACTGTAACGCTTGCTCAGGGCGTCGTACTCCTTCTTTACAGCCTCCAACTTGTCCATAGCTGTGTCATACAGTTTATTTAACACCTCTGATGAACCCTTCTCACTCATTACCTGGTGAGAACAACAAAAGTACATACAAAGCCATTAGCGGTGGTCAAAATGTTAATACCACTAACCTGCATTTATTTGTTGTACCCCACCTTAGCAGCAGGTGGCGTTAATGTGCAGACAGGATTATCTTTTTGCAGTGCAACATGATCTGGCGTCCACTTAAACAACAGATTTTATAAGGGCAAGTTTATTTCTAGGACTGCAGTTATGTGCTTAATTAAAGACAAATGACAGGCCGCCACAGTTAACTGTTTTAAGTACAGAGTGTGCCGTTCAGAGTGAATTATTTATTCTCTGAGAGACTTTCATTTCTGCAGGTCTTG
>VUQJ01019837.1:19552-42721 GCA_015108635.1 Andinoacara biseriatus | reverse complement strand
TGTTTGGGCCCTAAGCCATTATATCATTTCAGGAGTTCTCATTTAAGAAGAGCGACCCTGAACCATCCCTTAGATATCTTGCAATAGATCTAGGCTGCTGGGGGTTCCCATCATGCACTGAGTATTTATTTCATTCACCTCTTTTACTTTGTTTATACATCATTCTGCATTTAATCATTAGTTATTAATCTTTGTCGCTCTTCCACAGCATGTCTTTTGTCCTGTCTCTCTCCCCTGAGCCCCAACCGATCGCAGCCGATCGCTGAGTCTGGTTCTGCCAGAGGCTTCTTCCTGTTAAAAGGGAGTTTTTCCTTCCCACTGTCGCCATGTTCTTGCTTGTATTTTGATTTTTAGGTTTTAGGTTTCATATTTATGTTTACCTACATACTTATTGTTTATTACACAGGTGGACCAACTGGCATTTCCTTTTACTTTGTTCTGTGGTCAGGTTTAGGCACTAAAACACTAAAGCACTAAAAAAGTCAGATTTGGGTAAAGCAAACATAATGTGTGTTATCAGTATCTCAACTGCATTGTTTACGCCAGAGGTGTGCAAGTCCAGGCCCCGAGGGCCAGTGTCCTGCAGGTTTTAGATGTGTTCCTGGTCCAACACTTCTGAATCAAATGGCTGAATTACCTCCTCAGTATATAGTCAAGTTGTCCAGAGTCCTGCTAATGGTGTGTTGGATCAGCAACACATCTAAAACCTGCAGGACACTGGCCCTCGGGGCTTGGAATTGCCCACCCCGGGTTTACACCATGGCTTCAATTAAAATTCACACTTTCACAAAATTAACTGCATATTATAAGGCAAACTTCACGTCTGCAATAACCTTTTCCTCCATCCATCCTGCAATAATGCTAGCAGAGCACATTTGCCTCTTGTGGCATCTCTTTCAGAGGCTGAGGAACCTACAGAAGTTAGACAAGCCTGCAGGTTGAAGGAAAAAAATTAAATATAATTCCTACAGGTGAGAGAACAAGTTGTCTTTTTTTATTTATTTTGGTCCCCCATCCAGCACTTACAATTTCTTTCTATAATAATAGGCAGTTCCAAAAGTGCAGCCAAAAGTGAAAATAAACAGGGGCCCAGTTCTAAGTGACCCTTTAGCATCTCTCAATAGTGGTTACCAAATTTTGAAAATGTACAATTTAAAGGTAAAAGCTCTATCGATTTTCCTTTACTTTGAAGGCCAAAAAAAGGCACATAACTAATTTCCATTGTACACAGAATGTGAAAAAAATTGCAGTGGCACATACCAGTAAAACCGATAATTGACAGCTACATTTATAATAGGTTTCCTGCCACGGCAGTGGACAGAATATAGCACAATTCATTTTTTATTATAGGCTCTGTCATTTTTTTTTATTTTCACATGCCCCCCCTTGCCCATGTGTTTTCACTCTCAGGGCAAAATCAAATCACAATAAAACAAGGGTTTATGCTTTTCTCAGCACAATGCATGCCATCAGTATAGAGCAGGAGCCTTTATTGAGGTTCAGCTTTTTTTTTAATCACAAAAAGCCATTTCCTAAATGTTTTAAATATCACACTATAACCTGCAAGTTTTGTATAATTTAATATTTGCATTATAGTGATAAATTGTCAAATTTATTTGACAGAACCCAGTCAAAGAAACTGAAATAAACTTGTATTGTACTATTTATTGTGTTCATTTCTGCGAGTTTAATTCAAAATGTTGTGTGAACTGTACTGATTCTGAAAGAATAATGAGACTCAGTTCAAATTCAAGGGCCTGCCTGGAAACAGTAGTGGACAGTAATGGACAATGCCCAGTGAAATTGGGTTTTTTAAACAAATACTGTACGGAAGTGGAAAAGATGTTTTTTTCTTCATGACAAAATAAAAAGACTGAAAATATCATCTTTTAACAGTGGAAACTACATTCTGTTTTATGTTGTGGATAATAAATTGATGGCATTGTTTGATTATGGTTTTTGTCTAAACCATAGATTCTTCCTGTTTCTCAGGTTTAGTTAGACTGTGTGCAAAGAAGAGGATGATTAAAAACCATAGTTACCATGGATGTCTTTGATTGTGAATAATTGCAAGCTGGAATGTGTAAAAGGAATGTATACTGGCTCACATACACTTTTAAAAGTGTTGCAATTAACTGTATTGACCCAAAATAGAACAGAGAGAAATGTTTAATTTTGTGGACAATACTTGCAGTTACTCAGTAGAAGTCAGTAAAGTAGGACCGCTCTTATACACAGTTTTTTAGGGTTATTTTCTAGAACCAAGTATGCATTTGCCTCTCTCCCTCTCTCCCTATCTCTCAGCGGACCAACTCTCTCATTTTTAAACACTTTAACATGCCAAGTTCTGATTCAGTCTTAATGCTTTTAGAAAAACATGGTATGGTTTAGCGGAAGGCAGCTGGAAATCCCAATGGACTCATTAGCCAAGTGATCAAGTGTTGAGGAATTTTACTATAGTATTCTCCTGATGAATCTTTGACTCTGTGACTTATACAGTACTCATCCCCAAGCAAATAACCCTGAACAATGGGCTTTTTTCAACTAACATGCCTCACAATCAGTTATGTTCGGCTAAGGATGCCATTTTGGTTTTCTGCATACAGTAGCTGTGCTTTGCTTTGCTAAAAGGCATAAAAATCCCAGAGATAATTTTGAGTGATAAAATGTGCTTATTGTACTTAGTAAGTAAAAGGAAAAGGCTTACTCAACTCACATATTGAATACAACTATTTTAGTTGTGAAGTGCTTAACTTTTGTTTCATTATTAAATATCCATCCATTTTTTTCCGCTTATCTGAGACTTGGTCCTGGGGGCAGCAGCCGATGCAGAGAAGCCACCTCCTCCAGCTTATCTGGGGGAACACTGAGGCACTGAGGCCAGCCGAAAGATATTATCTCTCCAGTGTGTCCTGGGTTTGCCCCAGGGCCTCCTCCTCCTGGTAGGACATGCCTGGAACACTTCACCCAAGCGGTGCTCAGGAGGCACCCTAATCAGATACCCAAACCACCTCAACTAGCTTCTTTTGATGTAGAAAAGTAGCAGCTCTACTCTGAGCCCCTCTCAAATAATTGCCCTCTTCACCATATCTCTAAGGGAGATGCCAGTCACCCTTTGGAAGAAGCTTATTTCTGCCACTTGTATCTGTGATCTCATTCTTTCAGTCTAGCATCCTCAACTGTACCAAAGAGTAAAAATGTTTAATGTGGATTAATAAACATTTAGTTTCTCTCTTCTAAGTCCCTTTTAATAAATTCTTTAATAATTGAGCAACATGTTGATTTATTCTTCCTTACAGAAACCTGGTTACAGCAGGATGACTATGTTACAGTAGCTCAAATGTATCAACACCCACAAGTCACAAAAACTGTCATAATACTCGAAGCACAGGTTGAGGAGGAGGAGTAGCAGCAATCTTTGACTGCAGCTTATTAATTCACCAAAGACCCAGACAGAGTTTTAAATAATTTGAAAGCCTGACTCTTAGTCTTGCACACTGTTATCGGAAAATTCAAAACCATTTTCATTTGTTGTTATCCATCATCCAGGTAGCCCTTACTTAGATTTTCTGTTTGATTTCTCAGACTTTTTCTCTGATTTAGTGCTCTGTAGTGGATAATTTTAACATCCATGTAAATGCTGAAAATGAAAATGCTCAAAATGTAAATAAGCTCACCCACCACTTTACACCACACTCTAGAGTAACAGTCTGCTGGAATCTCCTCCATGCCCTTAAGACTATGCAGGGAGACCCACAAACCTTCTGGCAATGGCACTGTATTGATAAACCATCCTGGAGGAGGTGGACTACCTGTGCAACCTCTGTAGGGTCCAGGTATCGTCTCATCCTACCAGTAGTAACTCTGACTCTAGCCAAATGCAAAACTTGTGAAAAACTGTCAGAAAAGATAAGGAGGGGAAAATGTCAGTGGCCTCCACCTGTAAAACTACTCCTGTTTTGGGGGTTGTCTCATTGTTACCTCTCAAGTACACCTGTTTTAATTTCATTATTATCTGACCAGATCAGTATCCCAGAAGTGTAACTGACTTCATGCTATCTTCTGATTAAAAAGTATTCCTTTATTTATTTATATTTGGGCAGTATAGCGCACACAGAGATGGTCTCTGAAGTTTCATTTATTGTATTTACATTTGTAGCAGTTACTGGCACATCTGTTTTCTTCCCATTTTTTATACAGATATTACCTTAACACATCTCAAGCTGGATGTTACTGAGTCATATTTTATCTCAGAAACAGCTGTTTGTTGGTTTCTATTCTGGTATGTGCTGACAACCTTTTGTCTTTGAGTTCTCTTTTGTTAAGAATGACTGAACAACCAGCGAACTACTTCCAGCAACAGAAACTGAAATTTGTTGTGAGAGGCCAGCTTTGTGTTTTATGTATTTTTAATTTGTTTGTTTTTTTCTTTTTTTTTTAAAAAAAAAGGGAGATACAGGATGATATGTTCAGATCATTTAATAAAAACAAGGAACAAATGCACAACTCTTAATTTACTTGCAAGGGAAGCCGTTCTCTGCGTCCCTCAGGACACAAAGGAGGGATCTTCACCCAGCCGCTGCCTCCTGCAGCTTTTATTCACACATGCATACAATAAAAGTCACATGACTGGTGTTTCCGCCCGGTTACAACAGTCAGCAGTATTTTTCCAGTTTCCCATATGTGGATGTGTGTTTACGTGTATGCGTATGGCGTACGTGACTTACATGTGTGCGCTGTCGTGTACCTGTGCGCTGTGGGAGGTGTGTGTGTGTGTGTGTGTGGGCGTGTATGTGTGTGTGTGTGCTCTGTGGAGGATGTGAACAGTATTGCAGTTCCTTGGAAAGCTCCTTCCAAAGTTTCACAAACATATCCCCATCAGAATAAAAGAAACCACAGTAATATATAGAAACAACTTGTGAAAATATTAGATATAATAACTCATAGGAAACTAAACTATAAGTTCACATAATAATTCCAACACAAGACTTTCTTTTTCCTTTTTTAATGTGTTGTTCTGAAAAAAATGGGGGCCCTCAAGTATGAATCCTTCCTTTCCCTGATTCTTTCATTGCCATTTTCATTTTGCTTTCAAATGATACAGAAATCTCAGAATGAGTAATGCTAGAAGAGTTTGATAAAGAAAGAAGAAAGCACTAAGATTACCTGTTTTTGCCTTTATTTTAAAAAATGACTAAACTGTCCTTCTTGCAGCAGGACAGGCTTCAAATACTAATACTTGCATAGTATTGTAATACTATTTCCTATATTAACTGGCACTCTCAAGATGACATTTTAACATCCATGTATACCTAAACAGTTGTTGTTTAATATCAACTGACTGATCAAACATTTCCATAACCTTGGGAATATCTTACATACTTGTATGTTCTGCCATATTTGACTTTTGAATAAATATTTCTGCCCTGGGAAGAAAATGAAAATGTTTCATGTATTAATGATAAATGCTGTTTAGACTAAGCAAGACATTTTCAGAATTGAATAGTTTAATTCACTTTTCAGGTCAAGAGTTTAGATCCAACTCCAGTTTCTTGATTCTATGCCTAGAAGCATATAAAATATATTAAATCAACTACAAATACACAGCATATAAACAGAAGTCTTTTTGTGTTTTCCTCTTCAAGTCCTTAGGCATTAAAAAAGAAAAGTTGTGTTATATGGTGTGTGCAATGTGATGAAACGCCATTTATGCAGATGGCTGTTTGCCACCATATGGCCTAGTTGTCATTGTTGCTGAATTAATTGCAGTAAGTCTAGTTTTCCCGGTGCAGTGGGTAGTTGCCATTATTGAGTTAGCTTTTAACATGGATGGATGTGGAAGTTGTAAATCAGCTGTTATTATGATTAATGAGAGTATTATAGGTTACATTTAAATGTAATTAAAGGTTAAAGTCTAATAGGAAATCATCTTCCTGGGAAGACGCTCTGTTGACCTTCAACAGATGTTAGCTTTCCGGCTAAAATGCCTCTTTCTTCAGTCATAAACTTGTTTGTGCCATCATAATGACTCATGAAAGATATGAAAATATCAATGATTTTATTGTAACTTTTTAGTCTAACTTCAGTTTGCCTGAAGTGTTGCTGTGCAGTGGTCATCCACAGCACAAAAGTCTGAGGAAACCCCAGAATGATCAACAAAGACATACTGTACGCTACCTGAGCTACAGATCGCTACTGCAGCATCGGGTCAGTGTGTAGACTTCAGGGGAAAAAAAAGGAGACCATCAGACTGCTGAAGGAGATGCACAAAAAAGTGTTTTCAGTATTTCATTACTGTGCAAAGTATCTGTAAGTCAATTATTTACACTTAGATTTTTCTTTGTAAGTAAATGCTCTTGAAGTCCAATTAACATGCACATCATTGTTTACATTTAACCTGTTAATCTAATGGTGAGTGCATTCACTAATTTACTGCAGTATCTAAGTACTAAGTATCTCAAGTATCTCACTAAGTATCTCACCATCATTTCAAAAAAGCAAAGGTGTGGAGGTCAGAATCTGAGAGTCTGAACATTAACATGGTAGGACAACATCATATTTTTATTATATAAATATGAAAAGATTTGTGAGTTTATTTTTAATTTTGGTCTGTTTCTAAACAGAAATAAATTCAAATACGTTTCAAATCTTGCACACTAATAGCACTGATAATAACTGACACTTTACCAGCTAATATAATATTGTAACATGTGCCATAAATATTTTCTAAACTATTGTCACAAGTCATTAAAATAATCTATAATTAATCATAGCAAAAAATTTTAGTTTGAGTTCTTGGATTACAAAAGTAAATAATTACAACACAAGGACTAGAGGAACAGTGGGGTTGATTAAAAGGTTGACGTTTTTATTTAACTATAAATATGAAGTAAATATCACTCAAGACCATGTAAAATAACAATTTGAATTGCACGTGTATGCAAATAGAGCATTTAAAAAAATTTTATATCCAAAATACTTAAAGTCATCTCTTTAGCACTCTCCATTACTACCTCTATTAATATACTTTATGTTGACCTTGTGTTCTAAAAAAAAAAAAAGTTTTGCCAACCAACATTGAAGGATGAAAAATATGTGCATCGGCAATAATAAAATGTATTTAAATTTATTTGTTCATGTGTACTTTAACTGTAATCATGTTTCTCTATGCTTATGTGACACTTTTACACTAAAATCTTTGACATAGCAAAAATTGTGTTATAGACCATAAGACTAATAACAATCTTGCTATATGCTTTGCAATTCTTCTGGTCGACTGCTTTTCTAACACACTGCAAACAAAGTGATACTGCAGCTACTACCAAAATGAGAGATGATGTGCCACTTTACGTGATGCATTTAGTCCTCATTACGCATTTTAAAGGGCTGATCTCTGACATTATCCAACTGCTGGCTGTGAGCACAGCTGCAGCTGCTCTTCCTGCTGTGACTGGTGAAGTGGTGACTGGATATGCGGTTATTGTTTGGACGTCTCCTGCTGCTATGGCCCAGTCTATGGTGCAATGGATATTTCCAGCTGCAGTACTGTAGCTTATAATTTAAACCTATGAAACTTTTCTACCAGATGTGTTACCAACATATAAAACCTTCGATGATACAAAGCCGGCAAATAAGTGTCATTTCCATAACAAATATTTTCCAGCCATAATCGCACCAACAATAAAGCAGATCTACAGCCAAAATCACTCACAGCGTGTCATCCCATGTCTGAAGTCATAATCAAAGACAGTCTTGGCAGCAGCCAAGATAATCAAAACCAGTGGTGGTCTGGGATAATTCATGATACCGCATCATAACACCGCCCAGCTTTTCTCCACTGGCCGTCAGATGAAAAGCAAATGTGACTGTGAGATAATGCTAAACATGTTTGTGGTACACAAAAGTAGGTGTTAAAAAAGTTCCCACTGTCATCTTTAGGTGTTTTCAATTTTCCCATTTCTTTCTTTACCCGGCTTATTAAAGGAAAACCACCAATGAAGGGCTACATACAGGAGGCACCAAAATGAACAACCCAGAACAAAAGAGACTTCTGAACTTACTGGGCTTTCAAATGAAAATGGTTATATTTGCCTCGACAGATCTAAAAAGATCAGAGGCAGAATACACAGTTTCACCTGTTCACTTAAGACCACAACTCCAGAGACGGATACGTGCATTGAGTGCTATAAATCTGAGAGGCCAAGAGCAGGAATCACAATTATCTAGGATTCATGCTGCCAGTTCACAAAAACGAACTGAACTTCCTCTTAAAGTCACCTCTTATAGGGTCAGGAGCTCTGGCACTTCTTCCCATGCTGTGAGGCTCAAATATCACAGAGCCTCCATGAAAAAAGAAGTTAGCATATCATTTCCTCAACATCTGCTCCGACAGCAGGTTTTTGCCTCCTGTAAGTTGGCAAGGCCTCGTGCGAGTGACATGAAGTGGACTTAACCCAATAGGGTGATTATTACTACAGCCAGACAGAGCTAGGACTTGCCAATTATTGCACAGAGGGGCAGGCTGCTGGTCATTATCACTCAGATGCTTCAAATGCTCTCCTCCTTTAGCCCACCTTAGAAATCTCCAGATCAGACCACAGACAGGCAGCCAGCAAAAGTCCAATTTGGCACCGAGGAATGGTGAGACAAAGAAAGCGATCCCTGAGCTGCTTTTGAAATGTTATTTTTTTTTCCCTACTTGGATGAAAACATTTGCAGGGAGGAGTACACCACATGGTTTACTTGGCACACACCTTTGTTTGTTAGTATACATCCATCACACATAATGGTCCATGGAAGTGGTCAGTCTGTGACCAGTATTTTAGATGTGCCCACTCCAGGCACAGTTCCTCCCACTATGCATATCTGACTGTATTAGAAAAAAAATAAGGAACACAGACACCTTTGTTCCAGTCCACCTCTTTCATTTCCCACTCAGACTATATTGCTGAGGTGGGAAACAATTGTTCTGCTACATAACCCACCTCCTCCCTCTCTAATTCAGCACATCTAAAAGGCATTCTGTAGAGAGGAATAAGCCCTTTTCAAAAGATTATGGCTAATGGATCCAACTAAGATATTTTAATATGTAATACATACATATAAAGGTTTGCTATTTAGATGGAGGGACACAGTTCATGTTAAGACACCTCACAAAGTAATAATGTAATTAATGTAAAACAGGGAAAGAGAAAAGGTGTGATCACATCAGCTTTCATGTCTAAAGTTTTGATGCAGTCGATTCGATCCAATTTAATTTTACTGGGATGAATAAACTGGGAACATATTGCACAAACAGAGGTAATGATGGAACACTTTGTAGCAGGTTTTTATGAACTGCACACTCAGCTAAAACTGTGTTTACACTGGATATTATCCATCCATCCAGCCAACCAACCTTTTTTCTCCTGCTTATCCTTTTCAGGGTCACAGGGAGGCTGGAGAAAATTTTATTTATTTTTTTGGCCATTTAAAAATAACTAAATAAAAATCAAAGCGTAATACTTTCTTGTTCCAAGGACTGTTTTTTTTTTTCAAGGTTTAAAAAAAAAAAAGAACTGCGACTCACTCTTAAATTTGACATGTTATTCTTATCTGGCTTAACTAACACTGACAAGCTACCATATCAGCCTAAGAAAACTTAAACATTAGGATCAGGGCTTCACTGATGTTTTAGGTTAAATGTAATTCCACTTTGTGCTGTCACTGTTTTCAAACAAAATCAGCACATGGCTCAGGGTTCCCCCAAGCTGTTACCTGACTGTTCTCTTAGCAAGCTAACTAGAATTACCCAGCATGCCTCTGTAATTTGTGCACTTATTAGTGTTACAAATTTTCTATGTTTCACAGATTATCGTGTGCTATGATGTGTGTCCTGCTGTGGAGTTAGTTTAAAATAATTAAATGTTGTATCAAATCCATTTTTGTATCATGATAAGATCATAAGAAAGGTGCATAATTATTAAGTTTCCTTCAGTTTTTTGTTTGTTTGTTTTGTTTCTTTGTATCTAGTGCATATGAATGAAGGGGGATATGATTGGACATATGCAAGTAACTGTCTTGTATTGTTATATCAATTTCCTTTACTTTATCCTTTGTCCCCTTTATTTAGGTCTGAAAGGCTTAAAAGTTTTTAGAAACGTGTCCTATAGGTGTCATGGTGTCAGGATTAAAGCATTAAAATGTGCAGTTCACAATCAGCATGTGGTCCTTTGAGCCACATGCTGCACTAATCACGGACGGAGGGCAGAACTATTGCAAAAAAAACCCCCAAACAAACAAAAAAAAAATCACAAAAGCTGCAAAGGAAAGCGTGGACCCTCCCATAGATTTATTGGCCAGGCTTAGTGAAACTGCAGCTTTCACCAAGGGGATTACAATACAGCCTCATTTCCTCCCTCTTAATCCGGTCATTAGTCAGGTTTTGTGAGGATGCAGAACATCCTCCAGTTTGAGATGTCTTTAGTGTATGCAAATCCGACAGTTTGTTGACCAACATTTTTTGAGGAAAAAAAAAACATTCTTTTGTAAACAGCCTTTAGAAATCCAATTTATGGGAGTCATAGTGAAGCTACTGAATGCACTTCAGGGATATTTTGAGGGTAAAGCAACCTACTACAAAGACCTGGTAATTAGACTCATCATATTACATATTTCCTGTGATTTCCAAACCCTATCCAAGGTTACCACATCTACTTTTCAAAAACAGCCTCCAGCACAAAACTAAGCGTAGCACTTTGTTTTTATTGTTTACTTTGTATTTTCATATTGATCAGTATTAATACATACATATCTGGAATTTATACAATTGTACTTGTAGTGCCTAATTTTGAGCTGAACTGTAGTTATGTAATTGTGGTCTCTTATGAATTTCACTTCTGCAAGTTGGTGTCAGTGGTTCAATCTAAAACCAGCTAATGCTGGTGTTAAAATGTTATCACCAACACAGATGGAAGTTTTCAGCTGTTTCCAACAGCCCACTCGTACTCATTTTATTCCTCTTACAGTTTAAGTCTCTCTCACTTGCCGCGCGTGGAGCAATAAGAAGCCTTTCTTGGGGAAGGCTATAGCATGAGTATGCAGGACTTGTTGTTTATAATGTGAATACGACTCCTGCTGTTATTGATTCTGTCCGAAAGATGAGCCCTCTGGGTTTTTCTGATGTTTATGCAGGAGAATGGTGACGCTTGCTAAGTGGAAAAGAGACAAAAAATCAATAGGCAAGGTGAAGGGAGGGGAGTGCCATGCATCTCTTAGTTTAAGACTTTCTTTCTTTCAAATTTCTGTTTTTCTCCTGTTTTGATGCACTTCGAGGGCTGAGTGAGAAGTCCAGCAGCCCTTTCCTGATGAGTTGGAGGTTTTCTTCAATTGAAGTGTATAAGAGATCTTCAGGTGAATTCCCTCTTCTTCTTTATGACAGTCTCAATGCAATATGCCAGATTACACTGTAAAAGCAAAGCATTTTGCGAGGTATGGCTGGAGTTATTATCCAGTGCTAAAATGCTGTGCTTGTCAGACTAATTTTCAGCTACGGTCCATCTTATAGATTTTGCCGTAATTTATCCACTTCTAATACTATTTGCCAATTTGGAGGTGGCTGATATGAAGGCAACATAAGAAAAAGTATAAGAAATAATTCATACACTATTGAAAATGGGGAATTCAATGTGACGGTCCAAATGCAAAAACATTTTTTTAAATCTTCTTCTAAATTTCTAATTTTTAAATGAAATTTATGCAAGATTCACATCAATGGTCAGTACAGTCCACAGCCATACGGCAGGATCTAAATTGTTATTAGGCAATTGCAATGCTTTTCTGATGCATAAATGACCTAAGTACCAATAAGGTACTTTGCAGTGATTTTATAGAGGACATAAATGAAGAAAGTGCATTAAATGATGATCTGAGACAAGTGGTTCCCAAAATGCCAGGATATCTCTTATCGCAACCTATAAAGCTAATGCAATACAACCTAATCATATTTGAATAGATAAAAACAAATGGCTCATCAACTATAATTTATTTATATAGTGCTTATAGGTATACAGTGCATTCTATTGTCATTAAAGTGTGATATGTTCTTTTTTTTTTTACATATTTTAACCTTTTTTTTTAGCCTTAAAATTATTGAAATATCACATGCTCATAAAACCATCACCACTTTATTATTATCTACACCTGTTTAATTACTGCAAATATTTAATCAGCCCTTCACATTGCAGCAACCCAGTGCATTTAGGCATGCACACATGGTCAAGGCAACCTGCTAAAGGTCAAACCAAGATGAACATTGTTGTGATGGTAGCATCAGGATTTGGGGCAAAGAACATGAAAGCATGAGTCCATCCTAGGTTGCATCAATGGTTCAGGGTGAGGGTGGTGGTGGAATGGTATCACAATGTTGTCTTGTCACACCTTGGGCCCCTTGAGCATTGTCTGATTACCATAACCTACCTGAGTATAAATGCTGACCACATGCATCTCTTTATGACCACATTACCTTCTGATGGCTTCTTCCAGCAGGATAACGCGTCATGTCACAAAGCTCAAATGATTTCAAACTGGTTTCTTGAACATCACAATAAGTTCACTGTACTCAAATGCCCTCAGTCACCAGGCCTCAGTCCATTAGAACACCTTTGTGATGAGGTGGGATAGAAGAGTCACATCATGGATGTGCAGTGAACAAATGTGCAATTATTGTGTTATGCCATTATGTCAGTTTGGACCAGAATCTCAAAAACTCTGAGCAACGTTTCCAATACCTTGTTGAATCGATACATTGAAGAATTACGGCAGTTCTGAAGGAAAAAAAGAGTCCAACCTAGTACTAACAACGTGTACTCAATAAAGTGCCCAGAGAGTGTATGGGCTCATGAATTCATAGGTGCAGTCATATGCTATTATTTTGGTTAGGAACATAGGCAGCGTTGTATTTAATAGGTTTTAGATGACTGATGTTTCACATGTATGTCTTCTGAATGGCAGGAGTAAAACACAGCTAACTGTTCATGTAGGACACCTTAGGTACACTATTGCCAAAAGTATTTGCTAGTCTGCCTTTACAAGCATATGAACCTGAGAGTCATCCTATTCTTAATCCATAGGATTTAATGTGATGTCGGTCCACCTTTTGCAGCTATAACAACTTCAGCTCTTCTGAGAAGGATTTCCACCAGGTTTGTTCATAGGAATTTTGGATCATTCTTCCAGAAGCACATTTGCGAGGTCAGACACTAATTCTGGACAAGAAGGCCTGGCTCACAGTCTTTGCTCTAATTCATACCAAAGGTCATGATTGACCACCACTGGTGGTCAGTCATATTGGAACAGGAAGGGGCCATCCCCAAACTGTTCCCACAAAGCTGGGAGCATGAAATTGTCCAAAACATCCTGGTATGCTGAAGCATTAAGAATTTATTTTACTGAAACTAAGGGGTCAAGGCTAACTCCTGAGGAACAACCCCACACCAAAATCCCTCCTCCACCAAACTTTACACTTGGCACAATGCAGTCAGACAAGTACCGTTCGCCTGTCAGCTACCAAATCCAGAGTCACCCATTGGATTGCCAGATGAAGTCGCGTGATTTGTCACTGCAGAGAACACGTTTCCACTGCTCTAGAGTCCAGTGACAGCATGCTTTACACTGCGGCTCAGCATCCGCTGACCCCACTCTGTCATGGCCTACCACTTCTGGCCTGAGTTAGTGTCATTCCTAACAACTTTCACTTTCTTAGAATATTGTAACAGTTAACTGTGGAATATTTAGTAGTCATGAAATTTGTTAACTGGACTTGTTGCACCGGTGGCATCATGTCACAGTACTGTGCTGGAATTCAATGAGTTCTTCAGAGCGAGCCGACCTATCACAAATGTTTGTAGAAGTAGTCTGCACGCCTAGGTGCTTGGTTTTATACACCTGTGGCCATGAAAGGGATTGGAACACCTGAATTCAATCATTTGGATGGATGAATGAATACTTACCCATCCAATATAGGCTATACTTCTTGCCATATTTGTCAAATTACACTTATGATTGCACTTTGTCCCAGATCAAAGTTTAGCATCCTTCTTTCCTTGTGCTCCTGATGTTTGCTCTAAAATATTTCATAGCTTGCAGACACTGAGACAGTTGCGAGCTCTGATAATTTCACCAGGCATAATATAAAAAAAAAAATCTCTTAGAGTTTGGAAACAGCAGCTTCTTCTTCCCACTACAAATATTTTTAATGTGCTTGGGTGGACAAAAAAGTAGTCAAATAATTGTTTAATTAATTCCATAAATTACCAAAAATAAACAGCTGAAAGTGCTATCTCACTTATGCAGAGCAAGTGTAGATTCAAACAGATCAAAAAGAATTTTCTGCTCTGTAAGTAAAAAGACGTTTCTTCCAGACATGCTCTTGTGAATAGAGGCTTGTATTCTTGACTTTAATCAAAGAACCATATACTTGGAGATGGAGCTACTATTCTTTAGAGCCAGTGCTTAACCTCGGAAAAATGTCAGAAATGTCAGAGCCATGACAACAGCCCCTGAACATTTGAAATATGTTCTCTAACAGTACAACTCTATATATAGGATGACAAAATGACAACTTTTTGAATTGATACTCTTTTCTACTGAGGACATTGGCAGAAAAAGACCAGTTACAAACATATTTTCCCACATTACTCTTTTTCCATGGTATGGTATGGTACCAAAAATGTTAGAGACACTACAGAAGGACTTTGTACTGCAAGTTCTCAGTAAAACACAAAAACCTGTTATCACAGCGGCTGTATCACTGAAACAAAGTGTGCAGGGCAATTAGGGAAGCTGGAAACTGCAGCATCTATTTGTACCGTCATCTAAATGTGGTGGGCTGGGTGTGCTGGCAGATCCAGCCGATGGCACTAACAGATGGAGAAAGGGCAGGAGTGCTGTTGCCTCCTCTGGTTGCTATGGTGAGAGAGGAAGTGAAATGTGTGGAGACAGAGCCATTGTAGGTAAAGTAAAGTAAAAGGAGACTGAATTATCATTCAGCAGGTGGCATCGACACTGTGTCCCCACCTCCAGGTAATAAACAGTGCTGGCCTTCCTGTACTCACTGGGAGGGCAATAATCTTCCATCAGCCACCTTCCTCTGCGCAGCAGGTAAAAGACCTCACACTGCTGATTGACTTGTCAGGTCAGCAGCCATGTGTAAGACCTGACAGTTTGATCACTGGTTGAATAGCCTAATAGAACTGCACACATACTATTATTTCTATATCACATAACACCTTTCTTAATGTCTTACGGTGTGAGCTACTTTGGCTACTTTATGGTAATTTGGAGCCTAAGCTGCGTTAAGAAAAAGACACAGTGGAAATAAGCCCCCTTTATTCAATATCGATTTACATTTTATATAAAAATTACTTACATTTAATACATTTCTTCAAAATACAAGCAGCCAAACAACATACAAATCAAATACAAAATTATAAAATTTCTTATATTTATCATCTTCCTTTTCTGAATTAACAGATGTGTTTTATAATAACTCTTAATAACCGTTTTTTTGTAGCTGTGGTAAATCTCTTCCTTCGCTCCATCTTTTATCTATCTGTTGATATATGAGACCTAGAAAAATATGGTATTCTGTGTTTTCAGTGTACAGTACAGGATCTGGGAATCTGATCGGAAAACATTCAGGGTAGGCTTCAATATCTTTCAGCGAAAGGTAAGGTTGAATGTTATATCACTGCTGAAACAGGGCGATTGGAGTTTGAAATCCGTGGAAATGAAAAAGACACCAGACCTGTGGAATTACATTAATGTATGACAAATAATCATCTCGATATTATTGTCTCCAATGGAACTGCCGGGGTAGATCTGTCAGGTACAGAGAAGTAAATAAAAAGACAACACTTAAAAAATGATCAAGCTCCACTTGTCAGTTGTGAAGCTCTGTGGCCCATACACCACATGAAATAATAGAAACAAAAAAGAAAAAGAAAAGAAAAGCACGCAACTCTACTATACATATGTTTTTTCAGAAAAAAAAATGAACCAACCCTTTCCCTCATTACCTTCACAGAGCAAAACACTGTCCATATTCCTCTAGAACTAGAAACAGATATGGGTACAAATTCTAGCACTGCATTTTAAGGTTTGAACTGTGCACAAATGTGGCTTCTGGTGTTAATAAAGTTTTTGCAAATCAGCAGCTTCACTTCAATGTCATACAGTATACTGACAGCGCTGTATAACTTATCTTTGACAAACAGAAAGCAAACCATAAATGGAAAATAAACTCTTCAGCACACCAACAAGGACATTATGCTGATGCTAAACCAGTAAAACCTAAGAGCCTCATAGGAAATAGAAAAATCTTGTTTCCTCCTTCATAATATACATTGTACACTGTGGTAAAAAAAAGAAGTACAAAGTGTAAAGTTAGGCTATGCGGCGGTTTCATGAATTGTCCCCTCTAGTTTCTTTGGGAGTAGCTCTCTCCTCTCATCAATACTGATGACTGGCTTCCGGCAGTTTTGCCCATCAATATAGATCTTTGCATACACTGGATTGGAGTAGTTCATGGGCTATATAGGAAGGCAAAAAGATAAAGACAAGACAAAGAATAAATATTTATTTACATAAAAATATTTTACAAGAGTAAGAAGCTAAAGGTTGCACTGATAAATTATATAGATGAGCTCTGTTTTTTTTCATTGCTGATCTTTTTGGCCACTTTTTGGCACATGTTGTATTATCTTACAAAGCTGCCGTGACTAACTTGCTATCAGATTTATCAGATACAAACTATCATTCACACCAATCATAATGAAACCTAGCCGAATTTAAATTTATGTCCAATTTTCATTGTTGTTTATGATAAGTTTTGGTCTTCAGCAATTTCTGGATCTAAATGGATCTACACTCTGTTTACCAGCTAGTGAGTCCTTGGTGCTCAGCAGATTGTTTACCCTGTATTTCATCAGAGTAGGTTTACCAAAAACAGATGGCTGCTGCATCTCAATGAAACCAATAAAGGTTGCAAACTTTTTTGCATCCCCACAAATAATAGCTAAATTTATGAAACACTGCAGAACACAAGTGGAGTTGCAGATTTTGGTACCAATTGCCTGTGGATTTATGTAAAATGTTAATTAAAAGTTGAAAGGAAAGTTGGAAAGGAAGGAAAAGTTCAAGGAAAGTTCAAATGTCAACATTAGCATTATTAGCATTTTACAAAATACTTCAATATGAAAAAAGATTATTATATCAACTTGTTTTAAATGTAACTAAACAGAGCACAAAGCTTTCCTACAAAGAAT
This sequence comes from Andinoacara biseriatus, assembly GCA_015108635.1. Lineage (NCBI taxonomy): Eukaryota > Metazoa > Chordata > Actinopteri > Cichliformes > Cichlidae > Andinoacara > Andinoacara biseriatus. The sequence continues at coordinate 25,418 of VUQJ01019837.1, read as the reverse complement.
TAAAAAAAAAAGTTTGTAAGGTCACCTGTCCAGGGATTACCTCCTTGGGCACAGAATTGATGCCCAAGGTGTGAGGGTCACTGGATTTTACACACCAGCCCTGCAACAAAACAAACACCACGCCAAATATATTCAGTTAAGATGATCTCTCACAGTCTAAACATGGTCTCAAGTCAAAACTGGACTAAATTAACAGATTAGTGAGTGCCAAGAGAATTGGACTATAGAGGCTAGTTTAGATTCAAACCAGCACATCACAGTTAAAAAGAAAAAAAAAAAAACAGCCAGACTGGTCTCACAATAGCAGATGTCAAAGCTGGCAGTATAAGAAGCAGTAGCATTAGGCTTTAAGTGCTACATAACAACATCAGTGAAGGTGTTATGATTTATTTGATATGCTGGGTGTTAGTGTGGGGTTGAGAGCTATAAACAGAATAAATTACCAGACAGATAGAAGTCCCTCTTGGTTCATGGCACCTGAACATTTTTGCATACTAGCCAGTTTTTACGAAATCTCCGAAAAGCCTAATGAAATTCCACTCGATGCATTTCAATTCTAAATATCACATTAAAGCAGCTGCTAGACCAGATGCAGAGACCGCAGAACTGAATTATTTTCCAATCTGAAAAACAAATTTGAACTGGTGTCCTTGCGCTACCCTTCAATTAAAGACAACATAGTGCTGCTGTTGTATGAAGGCTAATTATTAGCAAGTGTGATAAGAATTGGGATCAATTAAGGTCTAAACTCAATCAGATTTTCTCATCAACTTTTGCAGCACTGCAGGAGATGTACACGTATCGCAACTTAAAACAATATTATGTAACTATTTTACAGTAAACTCAATAAAAGTCATTAGTATGTTATTAGTATGTTGTAAGATTTCATAAACTGATGTTTTATTTTGTTTTAAAAGCAGTTATTAGGCTTCCATGACTCAAAATTAGAGCCCAGCAGTAGTTACTAAACTAGAATCATGTAACTTACACTTTTGCACACAGCAGTCACTGCAGCCACTACCCAATAAAAGTTGCATAATTCTGCATCAAATATGAGTGGAACACAGATTTGTTAAAATGAATAAAATAACTTCAAATAACTGTGCAGCTAAATTCAATTAAACTGACATTTGTGGGTCAGAACATACGAACAGATTCACAGATAAACAGCTGTATATGTTAAGCCCCTGCTGAAGTGCTTTACTCCTTTTTATTCAAGAGATATTTGGAATTTTCTGGTTGCAACTAAATAAAGTGAAATACTGACTTAGATCATTTTTGTTAGTATCTCATTATAATGTGCTGTTGCTAAAGCTAGAACATTTCCCCATTAATAAAAATCTTTTTATTTTTGTTAAATCATCCTGTTAATGCGTGAAATGCATCTTGTTCAAAGAGAACATGTGACGTATACCACCCACCTTGTGAGGGTCAAGTGTGAAGTTTGGTCGCAGCAGGCTGCCTGCATCAGCATGGTTGTCATGGTCCACTTCATACATGTTGTATGACGGGTTCCCAATTTCCACATTTATTCCTCCATTCGTCATGGGCTGCCTCTGCACACGCTTTCCCCTGAGGTGTGTGGAGCCCGTCGTCATTAACATGACACACAACACGCTGTTAATGTGCTGTACGGAGCTACATGGCTCCACAGATTAGGCTACTTGGCATACTTGGAGCAGATAACTTTGTTAGATAGCCATAAAAGATGGATTATAATCAGAGGCTCAGAGCAGAGTTCAGATGTTCTTCTGAACATGTTGGAACATGCAAGCAATCTTTTCATTTATGAAGAAAAGATAGCCATTCATCTTCAAAGCTTTGTGATGTTGGATCTCTCATCTGTTGCTGCTTAGAAGCCTCTTTTTTATTTCTGCTTTTATTTCTTTATTTACGTACCTTTGCCTCCGTCTGCAGATGTAAACACCTGTTACCACCATCACAATCAAGATGACCAGCAAGACCAGAGGCACAATGATAGCTATGCTCCCTAGGGAACAGACAGAGGAAAGATGGTGTGACGTGATGAGCAACGATCAAAAGCACTGAAACGAGCTCATACAGCGACCACGGCTGTGAAAAGAGACACTTTAAAAATGGTGTTTTCATTTCACAAGGCTTCAGTGTTTGCACGTTTCATTCCATTTGCATGTGTCTAGTACATGTAGGCTGCACATTAATATTTAGAAATATAAGAAGTTTTAGAGTGACATGCAATATTTGGACAGCTTCATCATTAAAGAAGAAGCTGTCAAAATATCTTTTTAATCTTCAAAATATTGTTTTCTACAAATTCTTGAATTTAAGTTGAAGACAGAAGAGTCACATTACTGAACCGTGGTGGGCTGGCAACTGCGGCTCCCTCTAATTTAAATGAGGAAATCCTGCTGAGTGAAGGCTTTTGTGTTCAAATAAAGCAAATTGGTGAGGCTGGCTGGAGTTCAGTAGGTAGATGTCAATCAGGACCGAGCCCAGTTGTTGTGCACGAGTAGGAGAAAGTATAGCATTAGCTGCAAAAATGCACTGATGAGGCTCTGATGCACAAGTTATCATTCCAATGGAATGGAATGGGGACACTGAATAAGTGATACATACATTTATTCAAACAGGAAATTGTAAGATTTCTTGAAATTCCCAGTCCTCACCTCCGCTTGCATTGTCTGATCTGCTGCTTTTAGGGGCGGGTCTCTCACACTGTGTTCCTGCCCAATTGGCTGAACACCTGAAGGAGGTCAAAAGAGAATATAAATAAACTATGATTAACATACTTTTCCCTGTAGAGAGACTGCTGAGAACACAGCTTTGCAAAATGATCTACGATATGATGTGACTGTGGCTTACATATACAGCACATTTATGATTCAGTTTTGCAATGAAGTGCTTTGATTCAACACAAACAAAACACCACCTGGAGAGAAAGCACTATGCACATACATGTTGTGTCCATAGAGAGCCTAATGTGAATTTACACGTTGAATATTCAGTGTATTAAAATAAATAAATAAAAAAAAATAAAAGGATGACAGCGGGACAACAAGTCGTCATCTCATTTGTGTTCCAATGGGATCCGATGGGCGTGATGTATGACCCTTGTTAGAGGAGGTGATATCTAATTCCACACGACTGACGCTAAAGCATGTAAAGCATGAGTGATTCGGTGGGGGCGGCAGGGTGATGACAGAATGAAATTATTCTAAATAACATGCACTTGCAGAATCAGAACATCAGGCTTTCAAAGATAAGAATGCAGCCCCACACGTACGAGAAATGAATCGCACCCTTGTAGGGCGAAATGTCACAGTGACGAGAATTTTATTTGGACACTGGAGGCGACATGGGGAAGACCAAGATAGAACTTAGTTCATTAAATGAAGAAGCCCATCTACGGTGTTAAAGTTAAGGGCCTTAAATATGAACACCAATTAAAGATGACATGTTCAGCCTAGTAAATAATACGCATACATAATGACTGGTCAGGACATATTTAGATAGCTATCATGCACAGGCTGTAAATGCACTGATCCACACATCACACAGACAGTGTTATGTTTTAACCTCCCCTTGGTTCATGTGTGCAAGGTGACACCTGCATGAGATGGGTGAATGGGTGGCAGTAAGAGGCAACAAAGATTTCACAGTCATGCAGCAACTGGTAATGTAATAAGTGCCTCTTCAAATACAATATAGTTAAAGCTCTGTGTCAGGGTTTTATTTTGATATGAATCACACATTAGCAGCAACTTAATATACTGAGCCTGACTGCTGGTGCTGCTAGTGCCACTATCACTGTTGCTCATAACGAAAAATAATAATTGCATTGCTCTTAAAGCAACATTATAATTTATAACATTATTATAATTTAGGGAATATGCATAATATTAAATAACCTACCGCCATTATCGCTTAGGAGACTAGAAAGAGAGAAACAGATAGCTAGCATTGTCCTAAAGTAACAGAATCAGCATAGCAACACCGTAGAAGCTCACGATTTAAAAATAAAAGTGTATTTTCTTTGACTAAGTTTTCAAATATCAAAGGTTAAAATTACAAACTGCCATATGTAACTACTTAGTAAGTAATTCAGCTGAGTGTCTAAGAAATTCAGTTATTGAACCTTAAAGCACAGCTACAGGGAAAAAAAAAAAAAACACACTTCGCCAAATGTCAAACCATTTTTTTAAAGCACATTTGGCCAGTGTAATAATTAGCGGGAGATCTAAAGAGATCACATTTTTTTGCTTCTTCTGAGATAATATATCTCAGCAGAAATTGATTAGAATTAATAATAACACACATTTTGCAATAATAGTAGAAATAGAAATGCAGTATAAAAATGACAGTAAATAAAGGCATCTTATTGTAATTAAACTTTACTTGAGGTGAGTATTATTATAACTAAGGATTGAAATAAAGTTATAAGCCTATCCAATACATAAATAAGTGAGCATAATATAGTATGATATGCCATTATACTAGGCTATGATTATTTTACATATTTTGATTACTTTATTCAACACTTATTTCATGACAAGCTGCTACAAGGAGGCACTATCACAAAGAGGCCTATATGCTGGACTGAGGCTGAAATGAAGCCGAATGGAGTGGGGTGGGTTGTGTACAAAAGGAGGTGAGTGGGCGCTGAATACAGCTGGAGAGGTGAGAGGGACCTACTTGCAGCGTGGTTTGTTAAGAGCTGTTAATGTGCACATCCCCTCATTCTGACAGAAGTAATCGCAGGGGTTGGCCAGCTCATCACAACGTTGGTTCTTGAACCCTGACGTGCAGCTGCAAAACATTGTGTATGGAGTGATAAAAGGGCCCAAGAATTTATACCGTTGAACTGTTAAAGCTGCCTGATGAATGGTGACTGACACACTAAACCCCAATTAGCAGCTTAAGTTGTAAGATGGAACAAGACAATGCTTCGTCTGCATCAAGCAAATTAGCAAAATAAATCAGCACATTAACTTCCTTGCTCACCAAGTGAGGGGTACACCTGTGAGGATTTTTGGAGGGGTATCCAGTAGATTGCTATAAATGTGAAGGAACAACTTTGGGCCCCAACACTACGGCTGTTTCCCATCCACAGAAATCCACAGAAGAGTTGGCAGTACAACCATAATATCAAGAACAGATATACACTACATGACTGATGAAGCCTATTTCTAGCTTGGCAACTTAACTGTAAAAATAACTGAGTTTGTGTAATAAAAAAAGAAAAATAACAAAAAAAAAAAACATTATATAGCTGCTTATCAAGAATGCTTTTCAAGACGAATATTGAAATACATGCAGAGTCGAGGTATTTCAAAATCTCACTAACCATATTTCAGGTTTTTAAAGCAACTGAAGCAGCTGTGCCTGGTGAGGTTTTTGCTTTTGATGAAATATACATTTACTCAGAGTATTAAGGTCAAACATTATGATTTCTTGACACCGACATATCCATCATCTCATATAATCTCCCATCTCGTAGCAAATAATAAACCACATTATCAGGATCTGTTAACCTCATTGAATAAGATGGAATCATTTGCATAGAAATTGATTTTATCCCCTGGAATTTGTGAGTGGTGCCTGCAAATTTCAATTTAACTACAGTGGACAATGGGCATTTAAAAAAATAGAGAGTTGGCCTTTGGAATGGATTTCCAATTTCCTTCTTGGACAGATTTTTAAACAGCACTGCATGTGATTATAGCGGAGAAGGTATTAATTTATAGGAAGCCCTTTGGTTACCATTTCACAATGATTTCTTCACGTGTGCCAGCCAAGCTTTTGTCTGATGCAATTTTTTGAGCTTCATGGCATGTTGAACTACTGACACAAAACTCAGGTTTTTTTTTTTTTGGGGGGGGGGGGTGAG
>VUQJ01019837.1:6936-19093 GCA_015108635.1 Andinoacara biseriatus | reverse complement strand
AATCGAAACACTAGTGTGAGTGTGAATAATAGCGGAGAACATTCAGGGTTTTTTTTTTTTCTTGCTTTCACCCATTAGGCAGTGACTTACTGACAGAAAGGCAGGTTGGTGTCAGGGTCCAGGTGGCAGGTACCTCCATTGTAGCAATATCCGTCACACAGCTGACAGCTTGGCGCTATTCTGCCATTTGTGCAGCTAGAGGGTGAAGAAATAATGGATTCTAGTTACAAGCAGAAAACTATACTTACAAGAAGCAGAGTTCACCAAGCTTCTAATTCACTGACATTACCAAAACCTAAAATGCTGCAGGGTGTGTGGCCTTAAATTATTGATTTAATTGAATTATTCCCCACCAGCAGCCGGTGGTGAAGCAACTGAGACCTGAATTAAAAACAAACTGTTTAACTTATGTTTTTTCCATGAATAAATATATAAAGATATAAAGCCTTAGCATTGTAGCAAAAGAATGACAGACAAGAATGGCAAGCAAATACCAAGCACTCACTTGCAAACCACTTCTCCCGTCTCCTCGTTAATGAGGCAGGGAGCTCCATGACATCGAAGACACTTGTCCACCTCGCACTTGTTTCCCTCAAACCTGGCAGGACACACACACTCCACATAGCCGCTACTGGATAAAGTGCAGGCCTTTGAGTTCACACAGTAGTGATGACAAATATCTGTTTTAGGGAGAGAGAGGATAATGTGTAATGAGAAACCAGAAACTCAGTCTAAGCTGGTTTGATTAGAATTGTACATGGCTTTAATGGGACTTAATTATCCACATCAAATGATATCTTAGCCACAGATGAAAACATATCACCCTTTGGGCAAGCAACAGTAGGAAAAAACTAATGATGTGCAGATGAAATTGTTTCCCCACAACTTATTATGTCAAAGCAGTGCAAAAGAAAATACATTATCACCCTGGTGCAGAAACACCCAAAGGTTGTTTGATGGTAGTATTTTGATTTTTGTTTATCTGCAAAAAAGAGGCGAATGTGGTGTTTTTGGATAGAAAATACTTTGAGGGGATTGCTTTTGTTCCACATGCAGTGTGTGTGAACTTTGAAATGCTTTGTTCTGTGGATTTTATGTGGCATAGCTGAATTCAAATCAGTGATTTTTCTTTTGATTATGTGCTCCTGCCAGTCACAGGAAGGCTAGGGGAACATCAATGAGTGTTTGCATTTGTTTGCTGCCAACAGATTTTGGGTGTAGGACTCACGATAAAGACAGCGGTCCCCAGTATATTCTGCCATACAGCGGCACACTGGCTGGTTCCCCTGAGTGACGTCGCATGTTCCCCCATTTAAACAGTAATTGTCACAAATCCTCTTCTCACAAAAAGGCCCTGAGAATCCAACAGGACAGCGGCATGTGGGCTTTCCTAAATGAAATAAAAGAGTAAAAGATTATTAGAGCAGAAGAAGAAACGATGCACTGATCCAACACACAACTACTGTTTTGTTTATTTCACAGTACCAAAAGCCAAAATTGTTTATGCCACAGTACACAAAAAACACAATAAACTGTTAGACTGGGTTACATGGACTTGACCATGAGCCCCATGTATTGCACTCCAGCTCTCAGTAATTGCCGTGCTGTTGTAAATACTCCTGAAAATAGACCTATACATATACACACACACACACACAGAAGAGAGAGGCAAGATTTGGAATTTTGACCAATACTTACACATGACAGAGGGATTACATTACATGTAAGGATCACTGCCAATTGACACCCATGGAGGGTAGCTAAATTGTCCTTTTCCTAGTTATGCTACTGTGTGTCTTCCAACTCCGTCTGAAGGTCACAAATCTTCGACAGAGGCCAGATACAGAATACATATAACTCATCCAGCTCATCCAGTATGTTTGCACAGTACTTGGTGAACCAACTGAATATATGGTCAAAAATTACTTTATTATTTTTGTCACTTTCTGAAAATAGAAAATTTCATTAAACAAATTATATAGTTTATATATAATCACCAGATACAAGGCCCTGTATATTGATGGGTTTACTCCCCCTAATTGAAAAATGACCAGTATGGGATATACTTGTGTCATTGCTTAAGTGGCTATATGCATAATTTATTGTGACTACACAGTCACGCTGTATTTCCCAGCTAGTTATGAACTTCACCTGTATTCACTCTGGCACTGAACTGGAAGTCCAGAAGATTGTTAATCTGAGCTTTCACTGCTGAAAACAGCTGCCTCCTGGGGCTTGAAATGCAGGATAGTGAGTGTGAACCAAAACATTAAAATGAAAACCAAACACTACCCAAAACACACGGATACACTCTTTGTAGTGTAGGTGAACTACAGAGCAATCCATTACTGGGCAAAATGTTTTGATTGATGTTTTGAATACACATAGTGATGAGAGTTAGTCTGAATACATTAGATTATTTAGATTACATTAGACCAACAATCCTAGAGATCATGCATAGGTAAAAGTGAAAACACAGACTGAAATAGAGCTGTACATAAACTGTACCAAGGCTCATGTGCTGCATGTTCTGAATATTTCTAAAGTTCAAAATGTCTGAGTGTTGAAAATTGCCTCCTCATAGTTTCTTTGAAACAGTAACCTTCCAATCATGGCAGCTTCCTAATGGACAGGCAGGAACAGGAAACCGGTTCAAGAGGTGTTCAGAAAAGGTAATAATTGAAAACTACTTACATAGCACACAACCAAGTTGCCATGGATACAGGTCTCACCATGTAGGTGACACTACACCACTTGGTAATTTCACACTCTACAATTCTGTGCCTGGGTTAATCTGACTTTGAAATGTCCAAAAGAAATCAATCTACTTCCATTCAGATCTGATAACTCAATAACAGATGGGGTTAAAGCTTTCTGAAAAGGCAAAAAATAAGTCAGGACCATGAATTACCCACTGTTGGCTTAGCTCTCATCTGCATTTCTGTAAAACTCAAGTGAACATTGGTTCACTATCTGAAAGTTTCAGGTTTTTATAAATTTCAGTGCTGACATAAACTTGAGAATTCAGCAACCTATAATTTAAGTGTTATATACTTTTTACTTGTGTTTCTTGATGGTCATTGATTGAATATTATCTTACTGTGAGATGCAAAAATCAAGCATTAACTTTTAGTTTGTCATCTGTGGAGTCCAAGTAGGTGTCACTGATTGTTATTATAGTGACAACAGCCTTATAATGTTGTTCACATCAAGTACACACCAGATTTTTGAGTGGCAGACCCGTCTAAATCTGTGCAAGTCAAGGCGAACACAGGTTAATTCATTCACGAGTTAAAAATAGTTAAACTTTAGTGAAAAATATGCTTCTCACTGTGAATTCTCCTGGTAGCAGGGCAATCAGAAATGAAGAACAACCTTACTGTCACTGTAAGTAGCTGAAGCTAAATGAACTTCTCAGCTGTGGGCTTGCAAAAAAGCATCTTAAATCTTTGGAGCTCTTGGTGAGTTCTGAAAACACCATGTTACCGTATGCTGAGGTTCACTTCAGACATGGAGCCAAACACAGACCAAGATGGCGTGAAGACAGTAAGCAAGCTGATAAAGTTAAAACATGAAAATCAAACAAAAACAAACAAACAAAAACAAATGGCACAGACTGCAAAAAAAGGGACACGGAACATAGGAAGTCACAAGTGGAAACAAGCAGTTAAACAGAAGAGATAGGGAGTTTATTTTAATAGTAAGTTTGCTCCTAGTGCTACTGTTCATTTCTAAGGTGACAGCTGCAGATTAGAACTCAGGAATGTTAAAGTGAATATATGTAAACATTAAAGGTTATTCTCCCACAGCCTAATAAAGGAGATGTGGAAGACGCTGTAGTTTGTTGGCAGATCAAAGTAAAATTAATTTTATTGATCAAAAAATTTTTCCTGGTGTGTTTTTTCTACATTCCTGCGGCTGCAATTCCTGTAGTGTGAAAGTAACTTAGCAGCTTGATTCTACACTTAGAATTAAAAACCTTTATACATTTTCTGCATCATCAAAAGAATACACAACAGTGGTAATGCTGTAACTTTACAGCTGGACTTCTTTTGTGAATTTAAGTACAGTAAGTTGCACATACAAAGTGCATTTCTCCAGCAGAGACTATATTACACTTAAAACATGCTGTAAATTAAAGAATCTGTGAAAAGCTTCCAGCCAATTTAAAAGCAGAACCTGGCAATAAGTTGCCAGAAAATCTAACTATTGATTGACAGTAAAATGTTTTCTTGTAACCAAACAAGTTACAAATTTTGTTTTTTGAATGTACTGCCCAGAACTAGGAGAACGACAGCAGCATCAACAGATGGGAAACAAGAATATCAAGTAAACTACATAATAAAATATAAAATCTTACAGTACATTTTCTGTACTTACTGAGACTGGGAAATACAAATGCTTTTACATTTACATACAATAAAATACTATAGACAGCTTTTTCTTTTGCATTTCTTTTAAAGAGCTTTAATGAGTTTATTTACCTTCTGTTTAAGTCACATTGAGTTGTTAGGAAATGTTTTAAAAGTACAAAAAACCATTGCAGAAGCATCAGTTTGCTTCCTGTTGGGTAGAAGTGTTTTTAAATAAAAATAAATATTTATTGAATTTAAATCACTTTAATACGGTTCTGCAATGATAAAACATTTATAAGGAACATCAGTCAGACCTTTCTGCATCTCTGGTGAATTTTTAATTTTTTTATTATTATTATTTTAATAAGCAACTTAAATCATTAGGGATAATTGCCATGGTGTGGGGATGAGATAGAGATACAGTAGAGGCTTGTAAATCCAGGATATAATATTTAATATTCGTATATTGTGATTCAAATCCACTGCTGAAATCTGAGCACATTCACTAAATTGCAAGGAAGATCTGTTTTTTTCCAGAATTGCGAAAGCATGAAAAGAGAAACGTCACATGAAAGAAGGTTGATATTTGAGGCTTGTTTGAAAGCAGTGACAAAACTGCTCAGCTGGCATATGCAATGTCCAAATTTGAACTCAAGAAAAGGAGGCGCAAAAGTTTAAAGGAAAGCAAATGGGTTTGAATGGCATCAATCGGGGGTCAGCATGTAGGAAGGAATATGAAGGTAACTTGAATGGTAGGCACTAGTCTACCCTTCCTGCAGCAGTGAAAATTATTATGAATACCAATGAACAGCTGATCACTACAAACAAATGCAAAATAAACTGCTGTGATTGCACCCATGCAGCCATAAAGTACAGTTTTAAGCAAACTTACCCAATGGTGAGCCCATGCAGGTGCCTCCATTTAGGCAGTAGTCTGTACAGTGGTTGACCTCACAGCGCTCCCCTGAAAAGTCAGGCCAGCAGTAGCACCTCCAGTCTCCCTTCTCGTTGGCTAAGCAGCGGCCTCCATTCTCGCAGGGGGGGCGGCACAGTTCACCTTCACAACGGCAAAGTTCATATCACCTACCGTGCTGCAGTGTGCAAAGTCACATCATATCCAACAGTGTAATGAAGCTAATGTAAGACAGCAACAGCTGCGGAAGTATGAACCTCAAGTAGACCACATGCAGGAGGTAGTTTTACTATCAAAAATGTTCCCAAAACAATGCGGTGTGTTAGATATTTTAAGTGCCAGCTACATATAGCTGCTAAAATATAATTCAGTTTTATATTTTTACATTTAAAATCTGTTTCTTAGAGCCTTAATTAAAAGCAGACTGTAGTATGAAGATACCTGAGACGTTGACATCATTGCAGGTGCCATTCACCAGTACCTTCCCCTCTGGACAGGTACATCTGGCACCGGTTGGGTTAAGCAAACACATGAAATCACAAGACATTCTCAAGCATGGATTTGGTCCTGTGGGGAAAAGAAAGAAATCAAAAAGAAGATAATCTATAAGCATTTACTAAAAAAGACTTTTTCTTATTTGTGAAAAGTGTGCCTGTTCTTTTTCAGAGTAAACCTATTTCTTTTAAGTGTTATAATTTTTGAAGAGTGCTATTTTTAGCGGCACAGCACATGAATAACTTTACACATGCACCTTCACATTGAATAATCAAAAACTGAGAACTGTGCAAAGAAATTCCCCCTGCCTAATTGATGTGTGGGTTTCAGAAGTGCTGTTTTTAACAGATAAAGAATGAAATGTTCCTGATCTCTTCTAAATCTACTCTGAATTAAACAGTGTGTTCATGGCATTCTCTATTATGTTACTCATGCACATGTTATGGAACTGGCAAACACAACTTTAACAGCAATGTTTGATTAAGGAGCTACGGTAATGAGTTTACAGCCACTCATCTTGGACATGAATTTCTTTTTCCAGGGTGGAATAATTGTACATAATACATTTTTAATTACTTAAAAAAATAACAAGAATTTGGTGCGCAAGTTTCATTAGACTTCTAACCACAACTTTAGGTTATGGTTGGAGAGTGTGAGTCTAAATACTAGGTATTATAATTCTAGGGAGTTAAAGTGTTTTATATGAAATTATAGTTACCCTCTTTATGTCTCTACTGTACGTAATGTAATAACTGTTCTGATTTCAAAGATTGAGGGTAAAAGAAAATCTCCCCTGAGAAAAATCATTGTTTTTCCTTAAGCTATCGAACCTTCATGCGTTAGCTTTTTGCAAGCTAAGCATATCCTCTGTACACAGGCTGCACACTGTATTCTACAGGACTGGCCTAATGAGTCTCTAGTGAATAGAACAGCTGTCCTTTAAGTGAGAAACTGACCAAGACTGAACTGACTGATGCCCTCTAACCACTAAGACCAGAGATGGAACAAATAAACTGCAATGGTTTATCAGTTAGAGTAAAGTGAGAGGAAGGACGTGGCTTTATTGATCCAAATAGGTGGGTGTTTTTATGTTGCACATGTGAAACATGTAGTTAGGTAATAATTAATTTTCTTTTGTATCTTATATGTATAAAGTATCATTCAAACGAACCCAGGAAATTGATTGTTCATTACTAATCGTACACTGTATTTTAGATCACCTTGTTAGCTGAAGTTCTCCTTCAGCACTACATGCCCCCCTTTCATAATGTGCTGTATTTGTTGCCAAGGCAAAACAGTCAAAAACAATATTTTGAAAGAGCACATGTATTTGATAAAGGCATTGCATCCTATTACATCAAATTACATCACATAATTTTGTCCTAATAGAGATAACAGATAAATTAATCGAATTAATTGAACTTTAATAAAATAATGAAGCCTCACTGTTACAGACCTGGTACGGTGGCTCTCAGAACATCCACTGAGCTGCTAATAATGAATAATATATCAAATTTGTGGTTTGTTAAATTAACCTGAATATTTGTATTTACAATAAAGTGACAGATTGTTACACGTCATGTGGCCGTCAGTTTATCACATATCCTGTTTGTTTATTTTTATAGGGTCAAAGCACCACATGAACACACCACTGAATGTACCAGAGTTTGCCAAATGGTTAATTTAAAAGGTTTATTTGCCAGCCAGATGTTAAAGTAGCCATGAAAGCAACAATAAAATATAAATACATTTTGGTCCCGCTGGTGTGACCTGGTTTAGGAAGCTCTGTCAGATAGTTTCATAAAAAAAGGCAGAAATGGAGAAAATGTTTTCTATTTCTTCTATTGTTTACAGGTTCTACCACCTGGTTTCCAGTTCTTCTAGTTGTTACCTGTTTAAATCTGGAGTTCATGATTTCACTGAGTCTTAACAGGTGTCTTTAGTTTTTTGAAAATGTTCATTTATTTTCTTAATATACAATATAATTCTAACTTGGTGATGGATTTTGTTGCATTTGGCCTAAATTCATTGCATCTGGATTTGTTTTTCTTTCTCAGCTGTTTAAAGGAGTGTGGTAAGAGATTGTGAGCTCTTGGTTCTTAGACAGCTCTCAAAGGTTCTCAGAGAGGCTTTTAATATATGTTTAATATATGTGAAGTGGCATTTAATGGCTAATACATTTTACGCTTATTATGACCTTTCTTTTTAAGAGTGACACCTAAATATTTACTACTTTTTTCTGTCCAGTATCTGTGTTCTAATGCACGGTTAGTTACCAAGGTTAACTGTTAGTTATATTTGTATTTTTGCCTCGTATGCCCTCATAAATATTGTCTTTGAGTGTTTGTGTGTGTCTCTTTTACAGGCAGTCTTTAAAAAGTCTTTAAAAAGCCTGAGAAAAGAATTGGAAATGATTTAAAAAAAATAAATAATAAAACTACATTACAAACAATATTACCAAGAAAATAAGCAATGAAACTTAAACTGAATATACAGCTGTTCCTCAAATGGATTTTATACAGATTGCATGAATTCTGAATATCAAGGCAACTTACCATCTTGCTGTTTGTAACGGTGGGAGATGAAAACATTGGTGGGCTTCTCCACTCCCAAACTGAGAAATTCTACAGACTGCTTCCCATACTTGTGAATCTTGAAGACCTCATGCTTTAACCCAGTTCCATAAATGTAGTCCTCAAATATATCAATTCTGTATGGTTGGGAGATTCCTAAAGATCCAGCAGAGAAAAGAAAGCATATAAAGTCAGATACTCTTTTTCAGCACACTTTGAGCTTTGGGCTTATGAACGTTTGCATCCTGAGGTGTATGGATGAAGGCCGAATGTGCTGTGTGAGAGGACTGGTGTTAACAGATATTCTTTAAAACCTTAAACTTGTGTGACACAAAAGCAATATTACTCTGGCAATTATTTGATAAAAAGTTGAGAAAAACAAAGAGAAGCGTGAAAAGTATTTGTTTAGATGAAAAAGTTGGACTTTTCCATTTGGGTTTACCATGTCTGTCGCTGATTGTTACCAGAGGGTCCGAGCCATCCAATCTCATGCTCCCTATCTGTGAGAGCTCAGGATCAGCCCAGTAAATACGTTGGTTGAAATAATCAATGGCCAGCCCTGTGGGAGGATGAAGGTAAGAGATTCATTTACCTGACAAATTACTCAGGGATCACTGGGGAATCCCTCAAAGGAGAATCAGATCATTGCAGATCAACATTGCTTTTGTTTTTATCTCATTTAGACTGTTTATCATAAACATTTAATATGCGTACGCTGAAAATACTGAAAAATAATGTTGCATTTTAATAATGAGGTTTAGACACTGCTATGTTGCAATTTCGAAGCAGTCACTCTTAGTTTTTCCCAAAAGTGTGACCAGACAATTGAGCACCTGGCTGCAGCATTTAAATAGGTTTGCAGTTTTCCACTGATGATGAATTCCTCTTTGTGTGACCAAGACAAAGCATTGGATCCTTGAATTTAAGGAGGCCAAAGCAGCTCTTCAAAACTAGATCAGCACTAAGTGCCTCCCTATAGGCATACTAACACATTGCAAGTAGCTGTGCAGACTTTTGTGCTCCTTTGCACATATTTAGATACCATTTTAAAGCTTTATCTTTAGAGCTATATACATTACATTCTACAAGCTGTAAAAAAAAAAAAAAAAAGACTTTGTAACTTTGCTCAGAAATCAATGATCACACATTTCTTGAATTAGTCACCAGGTTTGCAAAGATCTCAGGAGAGATTTTAGATCATTCTTCTTTATAGAAACTCTCTAGAAAGCTTTCTTGGCTGCTGCATAGCAACTTTACAGCTGCCTCTAGAGATTTTCTATAGGACCGAGATCTGGCGACTGGACAGACTGGCTTTAATGTGCTTCTTCTTTAGCCACTCCTTTGTTGCCTTGGAGGTATGTTTTTTGCCATTTGGTCACTATCATGCCGGGAAGACCCATCCATGGCCCGTCTTCAGTGTTCTGGCTGAGGGAATCAGGTTCTCGTCCAAGATTGCATGGCCCCATTCATCGGCCCCCAATTCACTGAAGGTGGCTTTTCTAAATAATTGTCAGTTGTCACCTTCTCACCAAGCTTCTCTGTGATGTTCCCATTCCAGCCTTGTGCAGGTCTACAATCTTGCCCATGGTGGTGGAGACATTGGAATGGATGAATTTGATTCTGTGGACAGGCGTGCTTTATACACATAAGCTAAGATCAGGAGCATCTGTAATTTGACCAACTGACTGCAAACCGTGTGCCAAATGGACATACAACCAATCTGTGGGAGCCAGCATTCTGGCTGGCTTGTAGGGGATCAAATATTTATTCCACTCAATGATATGCACATCAGTGATATTCAGCAGATATTCTGTCTTTCTCCATTAAAATGAAACTCCCATAAAATTAAAGACTCTTAATTTCCTTGGAAGTGAGAAAATTTGCAAATTCAATATTATACCCTGCTGTTTATACTGAAGCCATGCTATGGCTTTCTGGCATTTGCCTGTTGTGCTTCAAATGCGCTCACTATTGTACTCTGTGTATACAACAGTGTGTATTTAAATTTTTTCTTAGACATAAAAACACACAAGTGTTTAGTTTAATGAGAAGGGAAATACATTCAATGTGTGTCAGGATAGACAAGAGTGATGAAAAGCATCACAGGGGGAAAAAAAAAAGAATAAAGGAAACACCTACCAGTGGGTCTCCTAAGATTTTTCTCCAGGAGTATTCTTCGTAATGAGCCATCCATGGCTGATTCCTCTATATGAGAATGATCACCTATTACACTCCAGTACATCATTCTGTAAGGAATGAAACGAAATATTGTACCTCTGTCACACCATCTTCTTAGATAAAATTAATAAAAATGAAAAACCACTACATCAAATATGCATTGATTTAGCATCATAAATACATACCTATAATATATAAAGCCTGATATTGTACAGCTGTATCATAGTTACCTCAACCAACAGAGCATTATGGTGTCAATTTTTAAAAAAATACATCTGTCCTTATTAATATCATATTGGTTATAAGTGTAAATTAAAATCCATAATGAATTAACACTGGATGAACAGTCTTTTCTTCGTACGTCTATTTGCAAACTAATGCAGTGTCAGATTGTGAGACTAATGAGACCATTTGGAAAACCCAAGATTAATTGAGTGATGAATCACAACTGCATGTGGGTTTGTTGTTGTTGTAACACACCTTTGTTGGAGCTGGACTGGCAAGATAAAGTGATGTAAGCGGTAATGTAACTGATTAATCTACTGAGCTGAATAGTTGAGTAATTAATCATGTGTTTACATTTTTAATGAGTATTAAGTATTAAGTTATTGATTACATTTAAAAAAACAAACAAAAAAATCCCTAGTTCATTGTAGTATTTAATAATGGCCCTCAAGCAGAAAAGTATGTCAACATGGACCTTTTCAAGTCCTATATACGATATACTCACCCTCTAGTGGGGTTGACGACGATGGCGTATGGCTCTCCAGCTATGTCAGTAATCAAGCGCGTGCAATTTGGTCCTTTAAGTTGGCCCACATTTATGGAATATCGTAACTTAGTCCAGTGGGCTGTGTAATAACTAAACCAGTGCATCCGTGAATGATCAGTCCAATAAATGTTGCCTGTAATCCAGTCAGCAGAAATATCTCTGGGTCGCCGGAAGTCTGAACACTGCAATCCATAAGAGTCATAATGTCAGGTGTTCAAGCCTTTTGTGCATACATACATTTACATTTGTCTCTCTTTTAAGACATAGCAAGGAAAATGCCACATATAAAAAACAAAAACATGTATTTCTTATCATACAGAATAGCCAAACAGTTGCCATTTCACATAACATAAATTGTTGATTTTATCTAATGAGTACATTTATCTGACATACATTCAAAATGTACCCTATTGTTTTAACACACAAAAAAAAATACAAAAAAATACTTACAATATTTTTGACATTTGTTTTAGTTTGACTTCTTTCTAGAGTGTCCCTATAAAAAATTCCCCCGGGGTTGAACTGGGTAGCCCAGATAAACTTTTGGTGGTGAAACAGAATATCCATCCCAATTATTCGGGCATTGTCCTCAATGTGAGTGAGCAGTCTGTATCCATGGCTCTGGTTAAATGGATACAAAAAGCTTCGGATCTCAGTATCATTGGCTACGTAGAACACTCGTTCCTCTGGTCCTGCCCGGTAAGTTGAGGTGTGTAAAAAAAAAAAAAAAAAAAAACAATTTTACTCATGTACACATTAAAGTTACATCACCAAATTGGAACGTAGGGTATTTGATACTCAATTTTAAGAGCATACCTTTTGCTACACAGTTGCCATTGATCTCCTTATAATTCCGGTCACATGTGCATTT
>VUQJ01019832.1:332-23706 GCA_015108635.1 Andinoacara biseriatus | reverse complement strand
GAAACGTGGCTGGGTCTTTCAGCATGACAATGATCCCAAGCACACTGCCAGGGCAAAAAAGGAGTGGCTTCGTAAGAAGCATTTCAAGGTCCTGGAGACCTGCCAGTCTCCAGATCTCAACCCCATCGAAAACCTTTGGAGGGAGTTGAAAGTCCGTGTTGCCTGCCGCCAGCCCCAGAACATCACTGCTCTAGAGGAGATCTGCATGGAGGAATGGGCCAACATACCAGCAACGGTGTGTGCCAACCTTGTGAAGACCTACAGAAAATGTATGACCTCTGTCATTGCCAACAAAGGATATGTAACAAAGTATTAAGATGGACTTTTGTTATTGACCAAATATTTATTTTCCACCCTTATTTGCAAATAAATTCTTTAAAAATCAGACAATGTGATTTTCAGATTTTTTTTTCTCATTTTGTCTCTCATAGTTGAGGTCTACCTATGATGTCAATTACAGGCCTCTCTTATCTTTTTAAGTGGGAGAACTTGCGTGATTGGTGACTGACTAAATACTTTTTTCCCCACTGTATGTAAATCTTCTCTTGACAAAAGTTAAATACTCCAATTAACACAAATGCTTCTGTTTAATGGTTTATCCGTGCTTTCATTGTCTTCACTGCTTTTCTAAATTGGGGTCAAAGAGCAAGAGGCAGGGTATGCCTGGGTCAGTAACCAGTCAGTCACAGGGCTTCATTGTAAGTTAATATTTCATAAATAAAATGCAATCAAACCCAAAGTCACAGAAATTGGACTAACAGAATCAGCATTTATGATTTTGTGCTTATTCTATCCAACTTTTTTAGGACTCATTTCAATACATCCTGCTGATATTTAAATAGCATTTCATCTCGATGCAAGTTATTTCTTCTATATTATTCTTATATTTCTACATAATATTCTTATATTTTCAACATTATATAAAGTACATGCAAGCCTTTTTCTTATGTTGCTGATGTGAAATCATCAGTGGTCTGAGGGATCCTCCTCTGGTGGCTTCGTGTTGCAAGTGTTCCGACACTGAGAGGTTTTTGTTCAGGTCTCTTCAGGATTTGTGTTACTGTGGATGGTTCTCTGGCACAGTAATACACAGCAGAGTCTGCAGGCTGCACATTCTGCCCAATCAGAGTCACAGTCCTGCTGGAAATGTCTATGTTGATACTGAACTTGTTCTTCAGTGAATCTTTGTACCTTGTGCTGTGTCCAACATGTACACTACCAATGCACTCCATTTCTTTTCCTGCAGCTTCTCTGATCCAAAATGTTCGAGCACTGCTAAGAGAATAAGAGACCTGACAGGTGATGGTCAGACGCTGAGCTGGCTGGACAGTCACAGAGGCTGGCTGTGTCAGCTGTTCACATTTCACACCTGTGGAGGAAAACATGGGGAATATTGAAACAGTAACCGTCAGTGTGCTGTGATCATACTGTCAGCGTATCTGTCTCAATGAGCCTCACAGGATCCAGCAGCCAGCAGCAGCAGCAGAGCCACAGAGATCATGTTGGTGGTTAGGGTGATCTGACAGGAGCTTCTCTTCTACTGTAACTGGCATCATGATTTCAAGTCTTTATAGCAGACTGTAAGGAAGTCCACTTTGCATATAGAGAAGGACCATGGGAGGCCTGTCACAAGTGGCTGTAGCTTAAAATTGTGCTTGTAAAAAGGTATATGTTATTTAACCCAGGAAAAAAATTGTTCACAAATTATACTCTTACAAGTATACTTGGTGAATGTACAGTTTGGAGAATTTCCCCATGAAGTGCTTCGCTCTTACTCTGTCTCTGTTTAGGTGACCTAGCTGACATGTCTTTTTAAGTATTTCGTCTTTATAAAGAAAATAGTTTCACCATTGCATTCACCCCACCGCGTCAACAACATTCATCAGTGCAAAGTAGTGTGAGTGCAGTTGGGTTCTTTAACCATCATACTTGTCTGTTTCAGAGGTCAAAGATTTGCATTAACTCAGAATTTTTGAAAATATCAATGATAATATATATTATTGACATGATCTTTTTTGCTTATCTGAAAACAGATTATATTTATAATTATTTACCTGTGCATCTTAATTAAATGTGTTTTTGTATTCTAATAATGGTGCTTAAAAGTTTATGCACATCATAATATCTGTCATAGCACATAACATTTTAGGTACAGTGCTTTTCATAAATATGCATTCACAGATGGTAGAATCACAGGTGTTATTGGGGCAGTGAGTTGTACATTATTTTTTGATCATCTGCTGCCCCCTGAAGGTTCTTGTGAAACTGTAATGCTGAAGGTTTTTGTAAAGCCTCTCTCATTACTTAAACCACTGTGCGTGTTTGGCACAGTAATACACAGCAGAGTCCTCTGGCTTTAAATTGGAAAGTCTCAGATGCACCATGCTGTTGTTATCATCTCTACTGATTTCTATACGTCCTTGCACGCTACTCGCATATCTGTTGCTACTGGAAGGAATGTGGCCAACCCCTATCCATTCCAGTGCTTTTCCTGGTTGTTGCCTTATCCAGCTCATACCACAGCAGGTAAATGTGAATCCAGATCCCCGACAAGAGAGACTGAGACTCTCTCCAGGCCTTTTCTCTACGGGACTGGATGGAATGGACTCCATGCTTTGACCTGTAACACCTGATGAGATAAAACAGAGGAACCAGTGAGACAGACATCAGCAAGGTGTTCACTGACTGACCATCAATCAGTGTTTCCTGGTAAATATGAAACAGTAAGAAATAAAACTACTCACAGGGCAGAGAGAAACCAACCAGTAGCAGAGTGAGTATGTTTAACATCCTGGAGCCAGGAGCTTCTTGGCCGCTGCTTAGAAGATCAACAGAAAGTACAAAGTCAGCAGGACAGAAGTACATGGCACACACTTAAAATTTGCATAAGGATATTATGGTGGGAGTGGTAATTTATGCTCATGTTGCCTTTATTTTGTAATGCAGCCGATTTTACCTCTATGTAAGACATCCACTCTGGGAATCCTTGGGGATCAGGAATGCCCGGTCTTCAGTCAGCCATTCCGGGTGTGTCTCATCCATTAGCAGCTGGTTCATTTGTGTTGCCAGTTAGCAGGGGCCTGACAGGGCCTGGTGCAGTCCAGCGTTTTATATTTAAGACTCCCATATGATCTTTCAGTATTGCTCCATCTCCATCCTTGTCTCTGGTATACCTATTCAAGCGATTAGCCAAGGCTGAGTCTTTGCTTGGCAGTCCTGCTGACTGGTCTGATCCAAGCTGAATGCAGTAGCCAAGAGAATAGACTGTCTAACCACCATCTTCATCGTAAACATGAAGGTGTGAATGACGTGCTTTGACAGGACAGCCAGTCGATGAGAAAACATGTCATCTGGATATCAATAGTTAGGGTCAAATGTGAGTGTAGTGTTAGCACTGTTGCCTCAAAGCAAGAAGGTCCTGAGTTTAAATCCACCACCTGGCTGGGCCTTTCTGTGTGGCATTTTCATGTTCTCCCCATGTCTGTTTGCTTCTCTCTGGGTAGTCCAAAGACGTGTGTGAGTGTGAATGGGTGTCTGTCTCTGTGTTAGTGTTAGTCAGAGATTGGTGACTTGTCCATGGTGTACCCCACATCTTGCCCTAGGGCAAATGGGATAGGCTCCATTCTACTCTCTGTCTGTAGGGCTGCCTGTTTCTAATCCCCCCCAATCTGCAGTGTTTATTTTTATAATGTTTGCTGTCTGCATAGCTTCATTTTCTCTATCTTTGCTTTATCCTCACCCAATTTGGTTCTTGCCCTCCTTGACTCTGGTTCTCCAGAAGTTTCAAGGGAACTTTTTCACCCCACAGTCAGGGAACTTGGGCTTTTCTCCACAACACTGTTAGGTCTTTACCTTACAATACAGGTAGATGTTTTTTGCTGTAAAATAATGATACATAAATAATAATTAATAAAAGAGAATGTCATAGAAAATTTGATGATTTAATTACATTTTACTAAATGGTATTTTATTACAGGTGGAATCAAGACTATACTATATCTATACTACATATACCCCAATTTTCAGTATTATACAAAGTTGATTGCAGACTTTTCTCACTTGTGGTGATAGAGCGCCTCCTCTGGTGGTTTTATGTAACGTGTTCAGCCACTGAGAGGTTTTTGTTCAGGTCTAGTGATGGTTTGTGCTACTGTGAGCTCTAGCACAGTAATACACTGCAGAGTCCTCTGGCTTTAGGTTGGACAGTCTCAGATACACCATGCTGTTGCTGTTGTCTCTCGTGATTTCTATGCGTCCTTCCACACTGCTGGCATAAATAGTTTTACTTGCATCATACCAAATAACCCCCATCCATTCTAGTGTTTTTCCTGCAGGTTGCCTGATCCAGTGCATTCCATACTGGCCAAAGTCAAAACCAGATCCTCTACAGGACAGACTGAGGGCTTCCTGGGGCTTTTTTATCACTGGAGTAGAGGAAATGGACTCCATAACCTGACCATTCAGACCTGCCAAAGAACCAATGAGATCAGCAAAGGTCTGGGAGAAAAGAGTCACTTATTAAATTATAGGAATAAAAAATAATTTAGTCGTTAGAAATTGAAGCAACTTACAGGGGAGGCAGAGCACCGTCAACAGAGCAGACAATCTAAAAATCATTTTGAAGATGAAGGTGTGAAAGCAGTGCTTTGAGAGGACAGTCAGTAACAGCACCAAAGTATGCCATCTAGATTTCAATAGGGAGGGGCTAAAAAACATTCAAATGCACCTAACAAATAAAAAAAACACACGCACACACAAAATAAAAATAAAAAAATGTTGCATCTAATTTTTATTTTGTGTGTGCGTGTGTTGGGGGGTGTTTGTCAGCATTTGTTTTACTCGTGAGTCACTTGCTGCAGCACGTGTGCTTTTGTAACTTCTAAACTTTGAAACATTTTGATTTCCTTCTCCAGATAATAATGGTGCTATTTCCCCTGATGGGCAGAAACATGCTGTGGTGAAGTGAGGTGAACACAGCTGCAAAAATTAAACTGATATTCTGGTCAGAGAAGCTGACAACAGTGGGGTTGTGTTTGAGGGTGTGGCACAGTACACACACACACACACACACACACACACACACACACACACACACACACACACACACACAGAATGACACATTTATGACAAAGCATAACTGTGAGCTCAGCCCCAAATTAGCTTCTGTTGAGTTGTAAAAATTATTCTGGGACACAGAAGTGAAGTTAAATAATATAATTAACACAAATGCTTCTGTTGTTTAATGGTTTATCCAGTTATTCATTGTATTCACTGCTTTTCTAACGTGGGGTCAAAGAGCAAGAGGCAGGGTATATTCTGGGTCAGTAACCAAGCCTTTTTCTTCTGTTGCTGATGTGAAATCATCAGTGGTCTGAGGGATCCTCCTCTGGTGGCTTCGTGTTGCAAGTGTTCAGACACAGAGGTTTTTGTTCATGTCTTTTGGTGATTTGTGTTACTGTGGATGGTTCTCTGGCACAGTAATACACAGCAGAGTCTGCACGCTGCACATTCTGCCCAATCAGAGTCACAGTCCTGCTGGAAATGTCTATGTTGATACTGAACTTGTTCTTCAGTGAATCTTTGTACCATGTGCCGTGTCCAACATTTACACTACCAATGCACTCCATTTCATTTCCTGCAGCTTCTCTGATCCAAAATGTTATGGCTTTTCTCCATAACACTGTTAGGTCTTTACCTCACAGTACAGGTAGATATTTTTTGCTGTAAAGTAATGATACATAAGTAAAAAATGAATGAAATAGAATGTCATAGAAAATTGCATTAAAATTTGATGATTTAATTACATTTTACTAATTTTAAATCGCCTTTTATTACAAGTGGAATCAAAGTTGATAGCAGACTTTTCTCACTTGTGGTAATAGAGCGCCTCCTCTGGTGGTTTTATGTTACAGATGTTCAGCCGCTGAGAGGTTTTTGTTCAGGTCTAGTGATGGTTCGTGTTAGTGTGAGTCTCTAGCACAGTAATACACAGCAGAGTCCTCTGGCTTTAGGTTGGACAGTCTCAGATACACCATGCTGTTGCTGTTGTCTCTGGTGATTTCTAAACGTCCTTTCACACTGCTGGCATAAATAGTTTTACTTGCATCATACCAAATAGCCCCAATCCATTCTAGTGCTTTTCCTGCAGGCTGCCTGATCCAATGCATTCCAAAGCTGCCAAAAGTGAAACCAGATCCTCTACACGACAGACTTAAGGCTCCCTGATGATTTTTCAGCACTGAAGTGGACGGAATGGACTCCAGACCCTGACCGCTCAAACCTGCCAAAAGGCCAGAAGTCAGACATCAGTGAAAATAATTTTAAACAAATTTAAAGGAATGAAAAATTCAATTAATTTATCATAACATGAAGCAATTTGCAGGGCAAACAGAGCACGGTCACCAGAATAGACAGACTGAGCATCATCGTGAAAGTGCTTTGAAAGGGCAGCCTGTCAGTGAGAGGACATAAGTATGAAATCTAGATTTTACTAGGGAGGGGCTAAAATATCTGCGTCAAATATTATTCAAATGCATACTAAAATAAAATATGGCAGTGAATTAATTTCTTTTTTTCTTCCTTAGTTATGCTTCCAAACATGGATTCACTTGCTGCAGGATATTTGTGTTGCTAAACTCTGCAACACTTTTAAATTTCTTTCTCTCTTTTCAGATAAGCTAACACACAAACACACACAGAGAGAGAGAGAGAGAGAGAGAGAGAAACACACACTTTTGACAGACACATAAAGTTTGCAACCTTATTTTATCTTTTGTTTGATAATGTGTCAGAAGAAGATTGATCTTTAAGACAAAAAAAATAATTAAAGAATTAAATAACTATCTTTTGCTTGAAATAACAATGTTTAATTGTTTATTATGTCCGAAATAATTAATAGAATCTAACTACAAGTTGGCAGCAACAGCAGGTAGATGTCAGTGTGACACCTGCTATTTCTTCACACTTCAGTAAAAGCATGTGTGATGGCCACTGGGTTGGCCTTACTTTCTTCTTGCCTGTGTTTTATCTTTTTCAGCTAACTGGTGGGTGGAACTGACCCAATTCCAGATGCAGCACATCTGAGCAGATCAGGCTCAGGTGCATTATTAAACAGCCCGGCCTGTCTCGTCTTTGCACGTCTTTTCTTCATGGATGCTGCTTGGCTGACAAAGCATTTGTTTTGTGGCACATTCCCACTCATGGCATACAATCTGACATGCTGGCAACCATTTGCACAATTTATTTATTTATTTCTTGGTTTCTCTATTTCATTTCATTAAAATGAGGCACAGGCTCCTAAGTCTATGTGTTGTCTCCCTCTTCTTGTTAGGTACTTGGCTTGTGGGTTGTGAACCATGATGTCCCTTTGGACAACACACTTTTTTTTTCAGTTTGCCATCAACCTGCAATTTAATTTTTTATGATCAGTATTTTATTTTAATTTTCTTGAAAGAATTTAGGAAATTTATATAATAAACTTGCTCCAGAGCTGCATGTTTCAATTTAGGATTCTTTTAGTGCGTGTTCTCTCTTACACCTATAATTTATTTTATAGGTTTTATCTCATTGTATGTGATAGATATGCCAATAGGACTGTCTTTTAGACATACACAAACCAAATACTGAAAGAGGCTGAATGTGTTCTGTGAAGAAAATGTTGAACATGGAATCACTGCAATATCTACCAGCAGAACTGCAGAAAAACTGTTGGAAATGATGGTTTGTGTTATCGTGAGTCTGTGGCAGAAGTTCATCCAACATGTGATACAAATCCATCCCAGTCCTTTTTCCTGCATGCTGTCTGATACAAGTTGTGCAGTAGCCACAAGAATAAAAGACCCGACAGCTGATGGTTAGACACTGACCTGACTGCACAGACACAGAGCCTGACTGTGTAAAGTGTTCAATACTCATTGTGTTGTGATCATACTGTCAGTGTCTCTGCCTCAGGTAGACTCACAGGATCCAGCAGCAGAATTACAGAGAAAATGCTGCTTTTGAAGGTGATCTGATGGGAGCTTTTCTTCTAATGCTGCAACTTACAGGATGAGGTCAAGTCTTTATAGAAGGTTTAAAAACATATCTTTCATGGCACAAGTACTTTGAAACTTTGAATAGTATTATAATTTGACTCTATCTAAATTATTAAATTAATGGTTTGCTCAAAATAGTGAAACATTTCAGGTAGAGTTCCCTTTCTTGATTGATGCAGCTGCATTTCACACAGTAAAATGCAGCTGCAACAGTCAGTTATATGTCAGTTATTGTGGTCTTTATTGTTTTTGTATTGTTTTTAGACCTGACTGCCAGAGATGTTGAATATATGGCCATATTTCTTATCTGCATAACTCTCCGTCCTGACATAGTGATTATTCTGATAGTATTCATTCACAATATTTAAATGGATAGGTAAGTACTAATAGTGCTTAACCCAGGAGACCATAGCCCCCCAAAGTAAAAATTTATGTTAATTTAATATTTTCAATTATTAATTTGTTTATTTAACAACACGCAGCACGGTGGCACAGTGGTGAGCATTGTTACAAGAAGGTCCTGGGCTCAAATCCACCATCTGGCTGAGGTCTTTCAGTGTGGGCTTTGCATGTTTTCCTTATGCTCGTGTGGGTTCTTTCCAACTACTCCAGTTTCCTCCCACAGCCCAAAGACATGCAGTTAGCAGGTCAGGTTAAATGGTGATTCTAGCTTGCCCATAGGTGTGAATGTGAGGGTGAATGATTGTCTGTCTCTCTATCTTAGCCTTGTGACAAACTGGCAGGCTTTTCCAATGTGTAAGGCTCAAGCCCCCCCTCAAGTATCAAGTACAGGCATGTTTTCCATCAACAACAGATGCACATAAAGAGGGCACATAATCAAAACAGGAAGTCCTCAGCTTTCACGCTGTACATGTATGTAAAAGCATGACATGTTTGACATAATATCTTAAACAACTGATACCTGTCTTCATTCATTTGTTGACTGCAGGAATAAGTTGCCTGCGGTTTTTCTAAGGCCTCTCTGATTACTGAAACCACTGTGGGAGTGTCTGGCACAGTAATACACAACAGAGTCCTCTGGCTTTAGGTTGAACATGTCTCAGTTGCAGCATGCCGTTTGCTGTTGTCATGGTTTAATCATTATTTAATGTCCTTTTTCATAACCATTTGTAATGGATGAGCAAATAGAATAACCATTACAACTGTCTTCCTGCTACAGCCACACCCTCCACACAGCATCACCTGCCTTTATCTCTCCTCTGCACACCAGTTTCAACATCTAAATGGGGCAAACGCAAGCAAAGAAATATTAGACAAACCTTTGGAGTAAAATATTTATATGTATTTGTATCCTTGGTTTACTAAATTTTTATCAATAATTGTTACATATTTTTACATAAATGTGCTCTATATTCTGTAAATATGCATTCACAGATGGTAGGATCACAGGCGTTATTTTGTCAGTGAGGTGAAAATCCTATTATTTAATCATCTACTGCCCCCTGTTGGTTATTGTAAAATTGTATAGCTGCAGGTTTTTGTAAAGCCTCTCTCATTACTTAAACCACTGTGTTCTCTGGCACAGTAATACACAGCAGAGTCCTCTGGCTTTAAGTTGGACAGTCTCAGATTCACCATGCTGTTGCTGTCATCTCTACTGATTTCTACACGTCCCGTCAGACTGCTCACATATCTGTTACTACTGGGATTAGAAAAGCCTATCCCTATCCATTCCAATGCTTTTCCTGATTGTTGTCTTATCCAGTTCATAGTACAGCAGCTAAATGTGAAACCAGATCCCCTGCAGGACAGACTGAGAGTCTCCCCAGGCCTTTTCACTACTGGAATGCCAGGAATGGACTCCATGCTCTGACCTGTAACACCTGATAAGATGAAAACAGAGAAAAACCAGTGAAACAGCCATCTGCAAAATCTTCTGGTATCACTGACTGACAGCCAGTGTTTCCTGGAATTATGAAACATTAAGAAACAGAAGCACTCACAGGGCAGAGAGAAAGCAACCAGCAGCAGAGTCAGTGTGTTTGTCATTCTGGACCCTGGAGAGTCTCCACTTCTTCCCGAAGCACAACACAAAGTACAAGATGATTCAGCAGGACAGAAGTACACTTCACACACTGAACATTTGCATCAGAATATTATGGTGGGAGGAGCTCTTCTGACACCTTTTATAATTTAATCTCATTTTGCATTTATTTTGTAATGTAAGTAGTTTCTTCAATGTACCACAAAAGGAAAAGTGCCATTTTAATCCCTTATATTGAAGAAAATACAGAAACGTCTCCAGTATATATCCTTAACAGGGCAACTCACACCAAAGCAATGTAAACAGATGAGCAGCACATTAAAAAAATCTTTTTTTCATCTCATTTTATTTTATATGAAATTGAATAAAATAGAATTAACTGTATGACTAAAAGTTTTTAAAATTACATGCTCTATGGAGCTTTATAGATTCTTTATTTCTTAAGTTATACAACTAATCTTGTCTTAAAGTTCTAATTTTATATTATGTAAGATTTATCTGATAGTTATTTATTTTTATTTATTTATTTTTCCACCACAGATTTGGCAAGATAACCAGCTGCTTTGACTATTGCTGAAGCACGATAAACAGCAGAATCTTCCGATTGTTCATCTGCAGACACACATGCTGTCTGCTGTTGTCCTTGGAGATTGTAAACCAGCCTTGAACTGGTTGAGAGTAGTAGTTGTCTCTACCATCAAAATTAGTGACAGAAGCAATCCATTCCAGCTGTTTTCCAGGAGCATGTCTGACCCAGACCATCCCACAGCCTTTGAATGTGAATCCAGAGGCTGTGCAGGTCAGTCTGTGGGATTCCTCAGGTCAATTAATCACTGATTCAAATTCTTGAGTCTGACCATCAACACCTGTTAATACAAACAAGAAAAGCGTGCGTGCGTGCGACCGTGTGTGCGTGCCTGCTTGTGTGTGTGTATTTAGACTCATTGTGATCTTGCTATACACGGCAGAGTTAGTGACTTATTCATATCCTGTACTACCACCTATGGGTCCTTGCAAAAATATTTCTGTGAAGTTTTTGTAAAGCCTCTCAGATGACTTCAAACACTGTGTGCTTTGCACAGTAATACACTGCAGTGTCCTCTGGCTTTAGATTTGATAGTCTCAGATACATCATGCTGTTGCTGTTATCTCTGGTAATTTCTATTCTTCCTTGCACACTGCTAGAATAGTCAGTTCCACTGGCACTGGCCCAAACACGCCCCAGCCATTCCAGTGCTTTCCCAGCAGGTTGTCTGATCCAGTGCATATCGCAGCACCTAAATGTGAAGCCAGATCCCCCACAGGAGAGAGTGAGAGTGTCTCCAGGCTGTTTAACTACTGGACTGGAAGGAATTGACTCCAAACTCTGACATATAACACCTAATGGGATGAAAAGAGCAAAGAGTCACAGGAGAAAGTGAGACAGTTATTTAGCATGTATTATGGAGCAACTGCTTGACCACACTTAATGTTGTCTAATAGTCTAATAACAAGAAGCAGGAGAACTTACAAGGCAAAGAGAGAGAGTAGAGTGAGTGTGTTCATCATCCTGAGGCTGGAGATCAGGGCTGGTCTTGTACTGCACAGGCTGATTTGCATTAGATGATCCTGACCAAGGAAGTAGCAAACACCTTAGAAATGCCTACCACTGAGAAATGTAATATTCAAACTAAGCTGCTCAATTTAAATATAAAATACAGTATAAAATACACTGAGCGATATTAACATCACATCAGGTCTTAACTTTGTGTTGATTCGGATTGTGCTTATGTTACAGGAACATTGAATGATTTTTTTAAGTAACAAATAATTAAAATACACAGCTTTTAAATTAATGAATTTAGCTGAAATGATTCTGTAACAATCATCATTTTATTAATGGAAGAGTTCGTATTTTATTTCACTTGATTACAGAAAAAGTAAATTATTCAACTATTGTCTTATTTTCAGCTTAATGTTATTAAAATTCAGTATTATTCAGCATACATGTTGTCCTGTCTCAAATTTCTTTTCTTTTTTTGTAAATGTTGTCAGTAAGTGATACAAACAATAATGTAGCTTAAAACTTTTAAAACACGTATTCTGATATTTCGCCGTATGTCTGCTGGGATAGGCTCCAGCAGACATACTGCGAAAGGCCGGGTACACCCTGTACAGGTCACCAGCCTGTCGCAGGGCCAACACAGAAAGACAGACAACTATTCACACTCACATTCACACCTATGGGCAATTTAAAGTAGCCAATTAACCAAACCCCAGTAAATGCATGTCTTTGGACTGTGGGAGGAAACCCACGCAGACACGGGGAGAACATTCAAACTCCACACAGAGAGAGCGAGAGAGGAGTTGGAATCGAGCCCAGGCCTTCCAGATGGTGTTTTAACTGTGAGGCAGCAGTGTTAACCACCGTGCCACCATTTATTTTATTTTTTTTTTTATTAATTTTGCTTTTTGTCAGTCCGAATTCCCATTGATACCCATTTTAATTTTGTTCAATTTGATTGTTTAGTGTAGTTGCAACTGTATCGAATGACGCATGTATAATTCATAACATTTTAATACAGATGTGAGGAAATATTTGCAACATTTTCTGAAATTTCTTGTGAAATTTGTGAAACAACTGCTAAATTTTCTTACCCGCTGAATAATCAGTCACAGATCAATCACTGATTTTTAAAGAAATATTGATTACTGGCACAGTAATAAACAGCAGACTCTTCAGTCCTCAAGCTGCTCATCTGCAGATACACCTGTTTTCTCCTGTTGTCTCTGAAGATGGTAAACCGGCCTCTGACTGAGAATAGTAGATTTCACTACTATCATAGTGGATCCAAGCAATCCACTCCAGTCCTTTTCCAGCAGGCTGTCTGATCTAAGCAGCACGAATATCACCACTGAACCCTGAGTATGTGCAGGTCAGTCTGTGGGATTCTCCAGGCCTTTTAATCACTGATTCAGACTCAGTCAGTGTTTGACCGTCTGTTCCTATGGATAAACAAATAATTAAATTCTGTATTTCAAGCATGTAATTTTATATTAAGTCATAATGTTTGTAAAAGGACTGCACTGTCCTTACCAGCCCAGTAAGTTGAAAGGAGAAGAAAAACAACCATAAATTCAGGATGACTCATTATAAAGTCCATTTGTCTCTGCCCTCTCTACAGTGGTGGTTAATCATGTAGTCCCAGTCTTATATTCAGCATCACATATTCAAACATGGTAGAGCTTGTAGTTTGTATCAGCTCCTCCTCTTCAAAGCCAAACACACACCTTATCATCCAAATTTCAGCAAAACACATTGCATTTCGAATTACTCAGGCGTTCCTCTGTATTGAATTAAATTTTTTCCTCGGGCCACCAGTTCACACCTTCTTTTGTATCGTTAATTAACCCAGAAATGAAAATCTTGAGATCCCTTCTGAGAGAGCGCCCTGGGCCATCTTAGACAGTATTTACCCTGCATGTTTTCTGGTGATGGATGAAAACAGAGAAAACCCAGCGTGCAGAGGGAGAAGAGGCAAACTGCAAAGAGTGAAGATTTGTATCATCCGGATAGAAGGAGAAATGGATTTATTTTTATTGATTTTTATGTGGTTAAGTATCCTTAATTGTGAAATGTAATATTAAATCTAATTTTTAATTAAAAAAATGTGAGACTTCTATTGAACAGTAGGCTAATTACATGATGCTGCTGTGCTGATCTGGATAATGTGCATATTTTAGGAACTTTGCATTAATTTCTTTGCAAATACAGAAATAAAACCATTTCTATCCTTAAATTAGAAGTTTAGTTGAAATACTTCACATATACATTCAATATTGTCACTTCATTACAGACAAAAATACGGATGAGTTATTATTATTGTCAAATATTGTCTTAGTGGCCTGGTATTGTGATCATCTGTGGTCTGAGGGCGCATCCTCTGGTGGCTTCATGTTACAAGTAGTGAGGCTCTGAGGGGGGTTTTTGTTCTGCTCTGATGATGTTTTGTATTACTGTGACTGTCTGGCACAGTAATACACAGCAGTGTCTTCAGGCTGCATATTCTCTCCATTTAGAGTCATTTTGTTCCTGGACGTGTCTAAGCTGATGGTGAACTTGTTTTTTAGTGAATCCTTGTAGTATGTGCTGTGTCTATAATGTGCTGAGCCAATCCACTCCAGTCCTTTACCCACAGGCTCTCTGATCCAATGACTCCTCCATGTGCTCATAGAATAAGAGACCTGACAGGTGATGGTCAGACGCTGACCTGGCTGCAAAGTCTCAGAGCCCGGCTGTGTCAGCTGCTCACACTTCACACCTGAAGAAAACATGTTGAATACTGAATCAGAGTTTTAACAGAATACTGTGATCATACTGTGAGTGTTGTTCCTTAGTGACACTCACAGCATCCAGAAACCAGCAGCAGCAGCACAGCTACAGGCAACATCTTGGATTCAAAGGCTTTATTCTTTTGCTTTACTGGTAACATAATTTCAACTCTTATAGGAGCCTGAGAGGAACTTCACTTTGCATATTAGGATGAAGGCATGAAGGGTGGGTAGCTGACGGTTAGAACTGTCA
The DNA here is from genome assembly GCA_015108635.1 of Andinoacara biseriatus. Lineage (NCBI taxonomy): Eukaryota > Metazoa > Chordata > Actinopteri > Cichliformes > Cichlidae > Andinoacara > Andinoacara biseriatus. Next base: position 9,104 of record VUQJ01019832.1, on the reverse strand, counting down.
TATAGTATACATCTGTTCTGCAAACATGCATAATATGTGACAAATATTGTTTTATCTATTATGTTATGTTATCTCTTTCTCGTTGCATGAAGTAAATTAAAAAGAAAAAAAATAGACTAAATTGAAACCTTGAAATGCTTTTACCACAGCGGTTCAGATTTTTTTTCTGTAAATTTTTTCAGCACTTAAAAAAAGGATAAAATTGAAAGTTACATGTGGATTAGCACTCAGCAGTCCATTACACATGAACATTTTTATCTGGCATTTCTCAAGATGAATGTTACAAAAAACAATTTTTATTTGATAAAACTCAGGTTTTCCTGTGCTGCTGGCAAATTTAGAAACTGTGACGGTAAAAACTGTGCAAACAGTAAACAGCTGTCTTCCATGTGTGTCTATTCGTGTTAATGTTTTCTAAATCCTGATTTTCTTCTGGCACCTTTAGTTTTTATCACGTTTTTCTGAAGCAAGTGTGTTTTTGTGTTGAGATTTTGTGTTTGTGGTTCATATTACTGTACAAGTATGAACAAAGTAAACCAAAATGATTATGAGTATTAATTAACAATTAACAATAAATAACACCGAATTAGAGTTGATTTGCGTGAATGAATTTTGGCCATTTTGATGGTTTGAGTTTTTGTATTGAGTTTCTCCCTCTTGTGTCACTGTGACTCTCGAGCACAATAATAAACAGCAGAATCTTCAGTTGTCAAGCTGCTCATCTGCAGATACACCTGCTGTCTGCTGTTGTCTCTGGAGATGATAAACCGGCCTCGGACTGACTCAGAGTAGTAGATGCTGCTACTGCCACTGCTGATATAAGCGATCCACTCCAGTCCTTTTCCAGCAGCCTGTCTGATCCAAACATTGTCATAATTGCCACCAAACCCTGAGTATGTGCAGGTCAATCTGTGGGACTCTCCAGGCCTTTTAACCACTGATTCAGACTCAGTCAGTGTTTGACCCTCAGTACCTGCAGAAATATTAGCAGTTTATTACATTTTCATCAAATATGTTTGCTTGTCCAACAGATTTATGTCCTTACCAGCAAAGGTAGAAAACAAAATGAGAGAAACAACTAAATAAACACAACTGATCATTTTAAGTCAGTTATCGCTGACCAGTCAGCAGTAGGTATGTCTGTTGAAGTCTATGACTTTTGCGCTGCAGATGAACATATAACGACAATGGCGATATCAGTTTTGCATTGACTCCTCCTCCACCAAATTCAAGTGTGATAGATAGATAGATAGATAGATAGATAGATAGATAGATAGATAGATAGATAGATAGATAGATAGATAGATAGATAGATAGATAGATAGATAGATAGATAGATTTTAAATTAAGATGTTGTACTGCCAAGAAAAAAAAAGAAAAATGTATTTATTGAGCCTGGAAGCTCTACTTTGACTGCTCACCTGCTGATGCACCTGCTGTCAGATGTCTTTTTGCTGTTCAGAATAAGAGTAACAGAAATATATAATTCAGTCATTACATCACAGTTGAATGTAACTTTAATAACAGTGTGGTGTGATTATATTTTCAGTGTCTCTCTCTCAGTGAGACTAACAAGTAGTCCTAGAGTACTAGTAGTAAAAAAATATGTTTTAGAACAATTGAAAGAGAATTCTGATCTTATATTAGTTTATGCGACTAAGAAAAGAAAATTTTGATGAAGAATCAGAAAGCTCAATGTAAATTGTTTTGTCTTTGTTTCATTCCTCCTCACTGCTTGTATACACCAAGGGATGCCTATGCCCCACAGAGAACCACACTGCAGCTCAAGCACTCTTCGAAACAGCACTCAAAATTTGCATCGTTTTGTGGTTTTTCAAGGAGTTCAAAGACTGAAACATGCCTCACACCATGTCTATTCATGTTCATTTTACCAAATCCTCACGTTCTACATTCACTTTTGGGTCTTCATCAAGTTTTGTAATGATACCGCTGTTCGATCACTGTGGGTGGTTTTCTTCAACCCCACTGATGGCGTGTGTTACTGTGCTACTGTACTCTTTAGCACAATAATTTAGTTTGTCCATAGAGCACCTACTCTTCTAATTCATGACACAAGTGAATTTATCAGTATTTTCAGAGACTGAGCAAGTTATGCCTGTAGCATCTATTGGAAATTATTCTTTTAGTGTCTTTGAAAAAAATCTTTCTTTATATTTTTTCTTTAATATTTTGACTGTTGTATAAAGTTCACTTTTCCTGTTTAACCAGTCCAAAATCGCAAGTGGCCTGAGGGCTCCTCCTCTGGTGGCTTCATGTAACAATTTCTCAGACTTTGAGGGGTTTTTGTTCAGGTCTTCTGATTTTTTGTGTTACTGTGTCTCTCTGGCACAGTAATACACAGCCGAGTCTTCAGGCTGCACATTCTGTCCAGTGAAACTTGCTGTCTTGCTGGAGGAGTCAAAGCTGATACTGAACTTATTCTTTAGTGAGTCTTTGAAATATGTGTTGTATCCAACACCTCCAATTACAATCCACTCCAGTCCTTTCCCTGCAGCCTGTCTGATCCAAGCTGTCCTCCAGCTGCCCACAGAATAAGAGACCTGACAGGTGATGGTCAGACGCTGACCTGGCTGCACAGTCACAGAGGCTGGCTGTGTCAGCTGTTCACACTTCACACCTGTGGAGAAAACATGTTGAATTCAACTCTAACAGTAAGTGTAACAACAGTGTCCTGTGATCATACTGTCATAGTTTCTGCCTCAGTGAGACTCACAGGATCCAGCAGCCAGCAGCAGCAGCAGAGCTACAGAGAACATGTTGATGCTGAAGATGATCTGCTGGGAGTTTCTGTTGCAACTCACATGATCATTTCAAGTTTTTATATCAGTCTGTGAGGAAGTTTGCTTTGCATACAGATGGATGCTGATAGACAGATTACCTTGACATTGTTTTTTTTTTTGAGCGTATAATTACAAATGCCAAAAGCGAGATTTGACTTTGCCAGAAAGATGCTGAAAAGTCCAGAAAAATATCTTCGGGCAGATGAAATAAGCATAAACTTGTACCACAATGATGGGAAGAGATGTTATCTCACAGGCATTTATGGTCACCAGTGTTTACTGATGATGTGGCTGCTGGTAGAAGTAGCAGGATGGATTGAGATGTGGACAGGGTTATACTATTCACTATACTATTCATTTATTGAAGTATTATAAAGTTTCCATGTAATAAAAAATAACTCTAATATTTAAAATTATATTCAGTGTCCAATTACTTTTGAGTCTCTAAACATGGGGTACTATGTAGACAAATGCTGTAGTTCAATTACGGTAATTTGATACTTTATAAAACTCAATGAATTAAAGTTAAAAAGCCGTATTTTAATGACGTTGATTTGCAGATTTCAAATTCCAGACAAATACAAATACAGCTTCAGTTTGCCCAGAATAAATGGATTCTATGTTTATTTTTTGATGATTTTGTAACATTGTGTGTGGTTGTAGGAGCAACCCTACAGCATTTTTTGTCATGTCATACTTTTCTAATAGAAAACTGTAAATTCAAGTCACACTTCAAGCTCTTTATCTGTCTCACATCCGTGGCAATTATAAAATTAATATTTCACTTATTTGCCCCATCGCCCATTCAAAGACCACCAGGTGCCTGTCTCTGTGGGAGCCTGTTTCTGAGAAAATGATCTTGAATTCAATTTGTGGTCTTAGGGCTCCTCCTCTGGTGATTTCATCCTGCAACTGTTCATGCACTGAGGACTTTTTATGGTTTGTGTTACTGTGGTGCCCTGGCACAGTAACACATTTCACTGTCTTCAGGCTGAACATTCTGTCCATGTAGGGTCATTGTGTTGTTTAAGTGTCAAAGTCAAAACTGAACTTGTTCTTCTGGAAATCTTGATAGTAACAGCTTGAGGTATTTTTCAACCCAATCCATTCTGTTCCTTTTCCTACAGGCTTTCTGATCCAAGCTGTCCACAAGCCAAGAGACCCAATGGGTGATGGTCAGACGTTGGCTGCACCGTTCCAGAGGCTGGCAGAAAAAATATTGGCTCGGTTTTTACTGATCAAGAATAGTAGATGGTGCCACTGTGATAACTAATATCAGAAACTCCAGTCTTTTTCCAGCAACCTGTCTGAACCAAGAAGCACTAATATCACTACCAAACCCTCAGTATGCACAAATCACTCTGTGGGATTCTCCAGGCCTTCTGAGTACTAGTTCAGACTCAGTCTGTGTTTGACCCTCGGTACCAAACAGTAATAATTAGTGTCTGAATAATGATGTGTGTAAAAGGAATGGACCATCCATACCAGTAAGCTGAAAGGATAGGAAGAACAACCATGAATGTATCATGATTCATTGTAAAGACCATTTGTCTCTCTACAGTCTACAGTAGGGGTTACCAGTGCAGACTTGTAGCCCAGTCTTATAGATTGCATCATATATTCAAACATGGTAAAGATCATAGTTTGCATCAACTCCTCAAAGACAAACACACCCTCGCACTCAAATTTCAGATAAAAACATTGCATTTTGAATTATCAAGGCTAACCGCAATAATCTAGTCAGCTTGTATGGCTCCAGTCAATTTTGACCTAGGCAAGGAATTGCTCCACAATAACTACAGATTTGTGGAAATTGCAGCAGCAGAGCTACTGAAAACATGTTGATGCTGAAGGTGATAAGATGGGAGCTTCTCTTTGTCTGCTGCATCATTCTTCATAACAGTGTGCGGAAGTTTGCTTTACATACAGATTGGCAATGACACATTTAAAAAATGAGTTGCCTAATGCTCTAATTTTGCAATTTTTTGATGTGCTGAGTTTTTGTACAGAGTTTATTCCTCTTGTGTCACTGTGACTCTTTGGCACAGTAATAAACAGCTGAATCCTCAGTTGTCAAGCTGCTCATCTGCAGATACACCTGCTTTCTGGTGTTGTCTCTGGAGATAGTAAACCGGCCTCTGAATGACTGAGAGTAGTAGATCTCATAACTATCATAGCGGATCCAAGCAATCCACTCCAGCATGAATATCACCACCAAACCCTGAGTATGTGCAGGTCAACCTGGATTCTCCAGGCCTTTTAACCACTGGTTCAGACTCGGTCAGTGTTTGACCCTCAGTATCTACAGATATGTTAAACACTTATTAATCCAACAATTTCTCTTCATATCAGCATTTGTTCAAGAAAATAGTTCTCCTTACCATCCAAGAAGCAAAACAGAAACAGGAAAATAACAAAATAAACAGGTCTGATCATTGTTAAAGTCAGCTGTCTTTGTTCAGTCTGCAGTTTGTATATTACGTTAAGTCCCTGACTCTTACTCTTGAGCACTTATGGAGACAGTGAACATATCAGTTTTGCATTGACTCCTCCTCCTGAGCAAAAAATATCACTTCAACAACCTGAAAATCTGAAAAACAAAATAAATAGTGATTTTATTATATCCTGTTTGTATTAAATAACACTGTTTAATGCAATTTGCATATACATATAGTAATTTTTATGCACGTCTCGTTCAACAGTCAGAGATAATGTGCTGTACTGCCATCTGTTGGTGTTTGTAAACAAAAGACAGAAATAAGATACCCTGAGACTGAGATTTAAGTCACTTTCTATCTGTTGCTCTATGTTTAATGTATTAGTTAATTGCTTCATATTTGGTTGATCCACTGTTTATTAATTAATTTCCTGGGGTTTACCTTTGAACATTTGTCCATTTGTCATTTGATATCAAATAGAACGGCACAGAAAGGCACAGATGAGATGAAAAGATGAAAAAATAGGGGAAGGTCAAAGAAAAAACAGTTGGCAGGAGAAGAATTATATTCAAACTTGAAGAATTTCCTAAACAAATGCAAATGATTAGTTATTGCACAGACACCATGTAGATCTAAATGCCTCCCCTTGAGGTGAGCAAGATTATGGTACAGCAGCAGGGGGTCCCAGTACAGAAGAGACTGAAGAAGGAGGCACAGGTACACAAACTATGAACTGAAATTAAACACCCAAATGCTGTAAGAATTTGTAAGGATACAAACCAAACAAAGAAAAAGATAAATGAATTCATTCACACAATACATGAAAAACTTTTTAAATTACATTAAAAATAAATAAATAAAATTTAAAAACTTCATGGCATCTTGACAAATCAAGAACCCTCTTGAGAGACATACTACTGTCAAAGTCTAAAATGAAGACACACTTTAATGAATATAAACACACTCGACACACTCGAGAGCATAAAGGCCACATTAGAATTTAGACTTTTTTGCCTTTTAACCACTGACCTGGATTTAAACAGAATCTGACGATACTCACTTCTTTAAAACATCTGCTCATCAGACTGGCAAACAAAGTTTATTCTGATTGTTGGTCATTATACTAGGTCCACTGCTGAGTGGGAAGACACTGAAGAAATGAGAAAACTTTACTTGTTATTGTTACAAACATGCTCAACAATACAGAACTTGTTCATTTTTTACATACCATATAGTGTACATAAACATGGGTTTCTGTATTTCCCTTTATTTTCAAGTATATTGAAAAGTATCTGTGCAGGTTTTTGGTTCTAGTTTGTAGATGCCAAAGTATGACGTAATAAATAAATGCGTACAGTCAAAATGTCTTTTCAACCAAAATCTTGCCTTCTGAAATCTGAAATCTCTTCATGACATTTTTTTAAGACCTGCATCAAAACTTTTTCAAAATCAGTTTTGTGGAATTTTCTCTCAAACTGAAGAAACGGAGGAAGTTGTCCAAGGACTGTTTCGTTCCCACCGAAATGGTTTGTGTTACTGTGGATGTCTGGCACAGTAATACACAGCAGAGTCTTCAGGCTGCATATTCTGTCCGTTTAGAGTCACTGTGTTGCTGGAAGAGTCTAAGTCAATGCTGAATTTGTTCTTTAGTGAATCTTTAAAGTGAGCGCCCGAAGTATATTTCATCCCAATCCACTCCAGTCCTTTCCCTGCAGGCTGCCTGATCCAAGCTGTGTAGTAGCTGCCCACAGAATAAGAGACCTGACATGTGATGGTCAGACGTTGACCTGGCTGTATAGTCTCAGAGGCTGGCTGTGTCAGCTGTTCACAATTCACACCTGTGGAGAAAACATGTTGAATGTAATTATAGCAACAGTAACAATGTGCTGTTCATTCTGTCAGTGTCTCTGCCTCAGTGAGACTCACAGGTTCCAGCTGCCAGCAGCAGCAGCAGAGCTACAGAGAACATGTTGGTGCTGAAGATGATCTGATGGAGCTTCTCGTCTGCTGCACCTGACAGACTGATTTCAAGTCTTTATAACAAACTGGGAGGAAGTTCCCTTTGCATACAGATGGAAACTGTCAGATTATAACAGAAACATGCATTACACTGTTGCTAATAGTTAGTTTGGTCAGATTTATTTTAACAAGAATCATACATTAGGTTATGTGATCTGTTGAGTTGTTGTGCAGTTTATCATACACAGTACAGTGAAAGCACAAAGAAAGTAAATCAAAATAGATTCTGTTCAACATAACCTGAATCAATACTGTTAACTTTTTCATTGCTGTTTTATTGTTTATGATATTAAATTGCAGTTAATTTCCATGAATGCAAATTGTTCATTTTAACTTAATGTGCTGAGTTTTTGTGTAGTGTTTGTCACTGTGCTCGCACTGCAGATGGTCTCCTCTTTCCCAGCAGCCTATCAGCATTATCAAATTCTGATCCCTGGTTGTAAGGTACGTAGTAAGTTTGTACAGGTCTGTCTGTGATGTCTGCAAGCATGTATTTTGTCTGTCTTTATGTTTGCAAATGTAATGTTCTTTCATTACCACCACAGCATAATAACAGAATAAGAAAAAGAACCATAAACACTGGACAGTTCATTGTAAAAGCCATTAGTCTGTTCAGGCTACAGTGGTGTAGAACAATCATTTAGTCCCTGTGTTACGTTCTGCAGCACATCTTCAGATGGAGACTTTACATTGTCTCCTCCTCCTCGAAAAGGAAAATGCTTCATCTCACACAATTTTCTAAATTTTCTGTTGCACTTTTATTATTCAGACTAACCTTATAAATGCACAAATAATCGCCACTGATGTGTTGCCAGCCTGTAGTTACTGATACATTGTGTAAAATATTTTAAGATATGTGCGTCATTTAACACCTCGTTTGTTTGTTTTTAAGTCAGTTACAGTAACATCATGACTCCTTACTCTTTTGTGCAGGCCATCTAACAGCTGCTGAATGTGAATCCAGATGTTGTACAGATCAGTGTTAATGGGTCACTTGCTGTAAGGAGGAATTCAGCTGTTTTCTCACCTGCACAGTAGATTGTTAGAACAGCAGCATTTTCCTTCATGTTTAATTGTTACCACTGTTCTCTGGCAGCCTCTTCACAGTCAGAAGAAGACAGTAAGCTTTGCACTGACTCCTCTTGAGAGGGAGATGTGACCTTTAGTGGATTTGGCAAAGCTAGACCTTTGTATTAAACAATAAAACTGCGTTAGATTTATAATATTTGATTTACTTCCCTGTAGAAGTTTAATTTTGAGTTTTGAAAACAAGTTTTTTTCCAAAAGCATTTGTGACATGTTACATTTTATTTAAGATCTGCTTAAAGACACAGCTTGGAGAATTTTCCAACAAACAGATTATGTTTGTTAGAAAAAAGATTATTCATGGTCTGAGGTCTCCTCGTCTGGTGGATTCCTGCTACAGCTGTTCAGGTACTGAGAGGTTTTTGTTCAGCTCTGCTGAGAGTTTGTGTTCTGTGGCACAGTAACACACAGCATTGTCTTCAGGCTGT
>VUQJ01019830.1:1583-12323 GCA_015108635.1 Andinoacara biseriatus | reverse complement strand
AGTCATGATTGTGTGTTTGAACCCAAATTTATTTCATCCACCCTCTTGTCATTTTCAGAGGGTCCAGCGGGGGGTGCTCTTTCCCCTCTCAGTCTTGCACTCCAACCTCTCCACATCTGCCATCCCTTAACCTCAGCATCAAATCGGAGCGTAGCTCTCCTGAGCACATGTCCTCACCTACCTCCCCTCCTCTGCACCACCTTAGGCAGCATTCTCCAATGAGCAACCCAGATTCGGCTCGCCATACCCCTTCAGATACCCATCCAGCCAACGGCACCAAGGAGTTCGCCAAAGCCGGCTACCCGCAAGACCAAGAGGAAGGAGGGCAGTCTCTCAGGCAGTTAGAGATGAGTGACGGCTGGCAAAGATAGCCACCTGCTCCACTCTGCCACCCCCTCTCAGTCACCTGTCATCAAACAAAACCAGAAAGAGTCGACCTATGCCTCTCATTGTCTCCTCACACAGAGCTGGTCTCTCCCGGGCAGCGGGCAATTCTTCTCTGCATCACTTGCTTGATCCCAAGAGGAGACAGACATATACAGACTTTTGCTTTTGGTTTGGTTAAGTTTTCTGTGTGGAGCTAATGTGAATCAAAAATTTGGAAATGTGATTGTTTTGTTGGGACTTTGTGGAAGTTGGCTACAGCAGCAGAGCGGGACCAACTGAACTTCTCTGACGTGCATGTCTTGGATGTGGAGAAATGCCTTCATAATGGAATTTTAATGAGAGAAATGTGAAAGCCTCCGTCTATATTTTCTTTAAAGACACATTGTAAAATTCAGCTGACAGAAGGTTTCTGCTGTCTGAATTATGTTTGTCCAGGCAGTGTTTTAATGCTGTTGCTTTACAAAGCATCCTTTGTAGAGAAGCAAAGAAAATGGAAGTTTTGCTCTAAAAATATCCCAACTTAAATCAGGCTGCTGTAGCCTCAGATTACCTTCCTGTATTTTTTTTATAGCTTTTAGATCTTGGCCCCCCATCTCTTACATAGGAATCACAATAAGAGAGGCTATTTTCAAGCCCTGTGTGGACTGGGGGAACAGTTTGCTGCAGTATCGTCTAAAAGGATTTTTTTTTTTAAATGTGAGCCCATCCTTTTAAGATCCCAGGCAGCACTCTGTCAGGGATTACCTTAGGATAATTTCTTTGGGATATAAAAATGTTAGTTTTTTTTTTTTTGGTTTGTTTTTAATCCTTAGTATCATTATAGTTTAATTGTTTTATTTTTTTCAACAACACTCACAGTAGTCTACTAAGACCAAAGTGTTTAAATGTTGTCCCTACACATTGCACACAAATACTGCGACAGCCAAAGAAGTATGTATTTGTATTTATCTGATCAATTTTTTTTATTTAAAAACAAACAAACAATTATTTACTCACTCTTTTTGAAGGGCTTCATGTAGTAAGTGTTTAGCTATTGCTGAGTTTATGATGTTTAGACGCTTGTGGCACGATGATGAGTCTAAATATTCATTTATTCATTTGTTTATTATCTGGTTTTCGTTTATGTGCCAATTTGCTTTTTAATCTTGTGCGCTGGATATCTTTATGTCTTTTAGTGTTGCGCTTTCAGCTTGTGATCTTCAAATGACAAAAGGCAGTAAAAAAAAAATAAAACAAATTAAAAAAAAAAAAAATCTGGTCCTTTTCACTCACTGTCCACAAGGGGTCGTCTTATTTTCCATTGAGAAGCTGACTGGGATTGATTGAAGTGCAGACCAGCCTTAACTGGTCATTCATACGGTTGATAAACGGCTGCAGCTGTAACAACTGAAACTGCCTTCTGGGATCAATAAAGTATTTCTGATTCTGATTCATTTTCTAATCAAACATTTTGCAGGGTCGCGGGGAGGCTGGAGCCTGTCCTAGCTGCCATAGGGCGAAAGGCAGGGTGCAGACAGGTCGCCAGCTTGTCACAGGGCCCCCTGAATGCTTAATCAATTAATCAAATTAAACTCTTTAGAAATTCAATAATCCTGCTGGTGGGGGTCTACAAATTTAAGTTCTAGATTTAGCTCTCTTTTCATTTTCCGTGCATTTTTGTGGATTAATATCAGCATGAAAAACAAAGCTGTCAGTATTCTGATGTTTTCGGTTGATTTTTTTTTTCTGTTTGCCTAATGCTTCAGTAACTTCAGAACCGAGGTGATTTTTTTTTTCTTTTTGACATTTGTTGTGATTTCTTTTAAATAAAAACTGTTTACTTTGTATGTTTGCCCCAGTCTGATTTTTTTTAATAGGAAAGGACATTTGTTTATCATCTTTCTTGGGTGAGAAAATGTGATTCATTTATTCATTTCCCTCTGTTTTTATGTACATTCATTCTGAAAGCTGATAAAATGCCCTCCACTGTGTAGCCTTCATGTGTCCATTTATTTCGTCTTATTCACCTACGTTCTGTCTTTTGAACACGCACACACACCCTCATTATCATGTCAGGCCCCTGTCAGGCAACTCACCACGCAGCCACCAAATGAGAGGAACAAGAATGGACCACTTAAAAGCCTGGAAACCTTTATGTCTTCAAAAAGAAAAAAAAAGGACACAAATAGGCTCATTTCAACAGCTGCTTGTCTCATAGTAACCATGGCAGAATGTTTTTCTGTGCTACCTTTATGAAGCATTTGCTTTCCCTTCCGTTTCTACTAATAGCTGGACACACACACACAGAATTGAGCACTGGTCCATCCTGTCATCTCTCCTCCCTAAATGAAAAGATACTTTCACTGGGGTCATGTCTGGTCTGCTCCCATGAGACCAGGCTGGGCTGGGCCTAGTCTGTAGGGCATGTCTGGGTCCTGCACACACAGACACATACATATACGTGCACACACAGCGTCTACATATCAACCACAGTCAGCCATGGGTGCCTCACTCGGCCTGTTGCGGCCCACAGAGCAGACTGAAGGGCCCCAAGGCCTCCAGCACAGATGCATAAAAGTAATGTGATTGTATACGTATGTCACTCCTGTCACCTTTCAGTACGTGAGGCTGGGCCCATCAGGGAGGAGGAGGATGAGCTCGACTGCCTATGGTAGGTAGAGATACCGCTACACAAACATTTTCCTGTAAAGTTTTCTACACACAGATTTCTGGTTATTGATGTGCTCTCAAATTTGTTTACTTCTGAGTCACTTTGTGATTGTTAATGTCCTCCAGTAGAGCACATAAAAAGACGGCGAGGTGAGGCGCGTCTCGCTCCTTTTACTGGAGGATGCTCATAAGTTTTGACTGGAGGTAGAATTTAAATGATGACCATAAATCAACAGCCTTCAACTAAGGAGCTACTTGTATCATTCTGGCAAAAACTTTGTGATAATTGACTGCCATGCAGTTTTGAATATTGTGTTAATGCCACCAAGTACATGTGAATCATTTAAACAGCACTTTCAAATAGAAATGATAAAAGTAGTCCACTCCATAAAATATGTCTAGAAACTGGATTACGTTGAGTTGCTGCAGGGGGGGCATCAGGTTCATAATAATTACCAGTGATTAAACAATGATCTTCTCAGGAGGTTGGGGTCAGAGATCAGCACCCTTCACAGTGACTAGACACTCCATTGTCACGCATGTCTTTCGCCAACTGGAGCACCAGTTCTTCACAAGGAAATGCTTTATCTGTGACGTTTTCCGTGCTCCACAGTGAAAGGCAAAATTGAGTGAGACAGTCAAGGTGATGTGAAAATATTACATCATTTTATTAGAGCCACGCACAAAAAAAAAAAAAAGCATTCAGGTTGCAGCTGAAGTTTTGCACACCATGCATTCAGAAAATCTCCTAAAGGAACATTTTTATATGAACTTCACAGTATAATGATATCAGAGCATTCAAATACACTATCTAAAGAAAACACGCTTAACGATCAAAACCATCCACAAACAGACAGAATCTGTATCAATGTATCATAAATAAAATAAATTAAATACACTGATGAAGACAGATTCAACAAAGGCTTTGATTAGTCCAACATACGCACGGCTGATTGGCAGTAAAAACAACAAACTACAAACTTAAGTAGGTAATTATTAAGATGCTGCACCTAAGCATGTTGTTCATGGGTAGTGTTTAAAAATAAGGGGTAAAACAGAAATCTATCTGCAGCGTTCACTATAGCATTTCAGTGTGTTCTAAATACACATGAACAGGGAGGAAGGAGATTTCAAAACACATCCCTGAGCTCCCAGGCACTTCAGGATAAAAAGATGTACAAGGCTTTCATTGCCTTGTACTTCTACTGAGCAATGACAATAAAACTGAATCTATCCATCCATCTGTTTCAGACACTAATACACGGCCACACTGCATTATAGTCAGTAGGCTGAATCTGAGCGCTACTTCGTACTTTTCTGTACAAGAAGCAAAAAAAAAGACAAAAACAAAACAAACAAGGAAAGAAAAAAAACATGTAGCACTCTTGAATCGGTTCTTAAAGGGCTGCAAAGAAGCCCTCACAAAAATATGTCTTATTACTCAAGTATGAAGGACTCATACCTGTCCTGGTTCCATCAAATATCAGAAGTGCAGCATTTAACAGTGTTCTGTTGAAAACAAATCAGTTAACACTGGCATAGATACATGTGAAAGGTTGCAGAAAAATGTTCTGCTAAAGTAGCTATAAGATAACACTGGGGTCTGTACCGCAAAGAGCGGTCGATAGGTGATCCAGCAGCGTTTGGGATTAACTCTGGTTTTATGCCATCACAAAGCTGGTTCAATTTTAGCCTCAGTAAATCACAGTGGTCACACACACTGCATGATCAGCCTGCTTCAACCTTAAAAAGTCTATTAAAAAAAAAAAGGGAGCCAGTATTTCTTCAGGATGTTGAGCATTTCTCATTTAAAACAAGACTTAAAAAAAGAGTTTACCATTTTCACACTATCATCCAGGGTATGGCAATTATTGCTGCATGTTAAGTGAGCATACTGCTGCAGGCACTATTTATTAGCAATTAAAGTAATAAAGTATCAACTAAGTAAATGCACTATTTTGGTCAGATAAACTGCATCCAAACTGTTTTTTCTTCTGCGTTTGCCTTTACTGTTACAAGCATGAGGAAACTCACTTCACACAGACAAAAAAGCAAATGATATCTTTATTTCAGTTCAGGAATCGTATTGCAGGTCTTTTTGAGAAGAAAAAAAAAAAGGGCTGCAATATGATTCCTAATTAGAGCCCTACTCTGAAAAGGAGGCAATTCCTGCAGAATTCGTTGTTGAATGTGAATAATGTCAGGTTTCACCACAAGATTATTGTGGCCAAATAAACTCACAGTAATGTAAACCTGGAAAAAAAATATCAAATGCATCCTAAAGATGTATGGCTTGGCAGCAATGTGAACCCAGTGAGTGCAGGGTGGTTATGATTGCTATATCAAATTAGACTGAACAGTATTACCAGAGTGTCATAATACCACAAAAGGGTATATGATAAATATCCAAAAAGACCTCACTGTTGTTCCTTCTAAGGAAAATAGTAAAAAATGGCTTTAACTTTAACTTCATATTTTTCACTAGGTTGTACAGTACCTGCAGTAGCTCTATGTCCCACCAGCAGGGCCTGCCCCACAGTTTGACAGCTAATTTTGCTTCAGTGAGTCATAAAGCGTGCACATAAGCTGCACTATAATAGTTAGTCAAAGAGGAAAGTGAGCCTTTACCCTAAAATGAACATAAAGGTGCTTGAAGCTGTAAGCCTAGATTTAACTGAGCAGACTCACGATGGGTTTTATGATACATGTAAATTAAAGTTTGCGTGCTGAAGGCTCAAAGAAAGACTAAACTGAACGTGCTTTGTGATGCAGACCCCAGCTCTTTCTCTATGTTTGTGTGTTAATAATGCCAGAGTCCTGCTGGTCTCAAAAGATTACAAGGACAACAAGGTAGTAAATATTGCGACAGACAGTATCCAACTTTGAGCAGAAATCCTTTTACAACCAGAAAAATGGTGCAATCAATTTGTAGTTGTATTCTAATGAAATGTCCCCTCGACTGTCTGCAGATATCCTGTGCAATAGCCTAACTTGCACTGCATGCACAGAAGTATGGCACTGCATTTTCCTCAGTTAGTTTTGCATAAGGTACTGATGGAAGTAGATGCCAAACAGAGAGCTTATGACCTGGCAGGCAGCCACCCACCAGGTGAGAAAAGCGAAGAACCCTCTGTAGAAAAGCGGAGTGAGGACAGATCGCAGCGCTGCGAAGGTCTCTGACAGTCGAGCCACTGTGGCTTGGATGTCTTCCTCCATGTCCTCCATCCCTTCATCGTCTTCATCCAGACCTCCGGGAAGGACAGGTGCAGCTGTGGGCATCACGATTGCCGGTGTCACCCCAGGGATATCCTGGGCACCTGTACTCCAGGAGAAGTCCCCTGCAACAAACAAGTGGCTGATATGTTTCACTGACATTAAAACTTTTTAATACGCTCAAACATATCTGCTTCTGGGTGCAATGGATAACAACCAGAATACTCCCATTATCAAAATTCTCATCCCTTGCCTACAGATTCTGCATTTGTGTACAATTATACTGAGATATAACTGAGATTACTGCACCGGTATTCACTGTGAGAAACCAGTTTAAAGTAGTTGAGGAGGATATTTGAAGAGATATGAAATCATCTTTTAAGTAACAGCCAGTAGTTGATTTGCTGTTCCTGACTAGAAACAACCAAAACTGTGCAAAAGTCCATGCAACAGTAGTACACACATTAACTTCATTTTAGAGTTGGATTCTAGTAACAGTGTTTTTTTTTGGATCTGGGTTTTGGTTGGCAAAATTCTGATTTACTACGCTCTGACACAAACTACTCTCTAATTAAACCTCATTTCTAGCCTCTCAATAAACAAGATAAAAGGTGAAAACAGTGATAACATTAACAGCTTCCCATTTATAGTCAGCACAATCACTTTCTCCACTTACAATAACAAGTGATATATCAACTAATAGCTAATTAATGCGGTTTCCATTAGTGCCCTTTCATCCAATGCCGAAAACTGTCTATAATTAGAAAAAGCTGCTTCACTCTGTAGCATCATTCCAGGACTGCCAGTTTTTTTGAAGTTTATTTTGAAGAGAAATCCATGGCAATTGCAGCTGAATTTTTTTATGCATCAAAAATTCAGATTGGAGTATTTATAGTCACAAATAATCCCTTTCACATGACCCTGACACTCCTGGAAATATTCTGTTTGGTTTAGGCGAGGGAGCTGCCTGGACAGAACTTCAGGACGCAGCACACATGATACCCACATTGCCTGAGGAGCTGTCAGTCTATGAACCGGCTAATGTCTGATCTGACTGATTTCCAGAGACATTCAGGCCTGCAGTGCTTTTGTGAGAGTCCACATTTGGATAGTTGACAAAAAGTTCAACTATCAAAATGTGATTTTCTCCTTCAAATGCCGTGAGGTCCTGATGACATTGAGTGTTTTAACTTACCCAGGGCCTTAAGGGATAGCGTTGAGAAGAGGATGAGAAGAACTGGAACCAGATATTGAAGGCTAACTACAGTCAGGTAGCAAAACACACGTGTAACCTGGAAAAAGGAGCGCATAAACTTTACTTTGCATGGGCAGTTATTGAGTTTTTTTACAAAGAGGATTATTCAGAAATATTTCAAATGTTTTTCAAAACTTTATGTTTAGCTGTTTATAAGTCAAAATTACATAAAACTGTCTGACCTTTCGCTGGATGTCAATGGTGGCAATACGCCCTGCCTCCTTCTTCATCTGCTCCACCCATTTTTGAGCCAGGTTGAGGTAGGCCTGGAGGTGGTAATGGGTCAGTCCCAGCCGCAGAACACACAACACCACGATGATCCAAAGGCGCATGCTGTCAAATACTTCACTGGACACTCTGCAAAGAGTGAAATTATCAGAAACTAGCTGCGTGTCCACTAGGCACTGCTTAGACAATGTCTTCTATTTCCAGATTCTGGAACAGAATTAAGGCTTCTCACAGTGGATGAGTTGAGCAAAAATGAGCACTCACAGTGTGACAGAGGTCTTTCCCATAGGGGCATTGGCCAGGAAGTCTCTCGCAATGGGTTTCACCCATAGAACCAACACAATGACTGGAGACAGGAAACTCATGTGCAGCAGAATCCTGTAAGGAAACATAGGGGACACCACTGAATAAGAGCACTGCTAACATGTAGCAATAAGACATGAAGTACATGGCATTTTCATATAACAATTCTTACTGGATGAGCGGGCGACCTGAGTTCATCTGTACTGCATCTAGGTGAGTTTGAGCCAGCCGCAGTCCAGGGAAGGCCATTAGAGCTCCAATGTAGGCACAGAGAGCAGCCAGACAAAGCTTCACTGTCAGCTTAGTCACTGGGACTCTGAGATTAAAGCAATCACAGCAACAGTACATGACACCAATATCTAAGCGGGGCTTCTTGCCAACACAGATATCAGTCAAATACAGTCCGACTCCTGACTCGTGAAAATCAAAGAGGATTCAATTCATGTAAGATTTAATATCAATCTATTTTAAAACAAGTTCTTCCATTAAAGACAACAGGTCAGTATTTTAGTGAAGTTTTCTTTTTATCCCATGGAGTGATACTTACGACCAGTCAGCGTAGCCCTGCTGTTTGACAAAGATTTCCAAGTTGTCAAATAGGCTGGAAAATCCTGGCTCTAGGCCAAACTCCAGATAGTCCTCTCTGACCACCAACACTAACATAGCCACAAGCAGGCAAAGAAAGCCAAAGGCAAGGCACACTGAGCGCTCACCCCCCTCCTCAGAGCGGAAATAGTGGCTCATTAGGGTGTGAAGGGTCTTTCTGAGGGTCAAGTGTTAAAGGAAAACAACTGAGTGGTAAAAATGTCTATGCACATTTTAGTGACACTTTACTTTTGGTTCAACATATATAAAAAATACTTAATGCCATATTTAGGAAGTTATTGATTTTTTTATACTAGTTTATTAACTGATAGATTTACACTAGTTGTGTGTGTGTGTGGGCTGCTAATTAAGAGTGAATAACGCATCCATTATTCCATCTTCAGTGACATTATCACCTCTGACAAGAAGGTTAAATGATTAGTTCAGTTACTCCCACAGTTATAAATGTTTGGACAGATCAGGATCTGGATCCAGGAATTTGTGGAAGATGTCTTACCTCTGTGAGATAGGAAAAACTGAACATTATTATCATACCGTCCCCACCACATTTGAGAAAAAGGCAAAATTTTGTATTTTTGCCTCTGTACACGACCACAATGGGTTGCAAATCAAACAATCAATATGTGATTTCAGTGCAGACGTTTAGCTTTAATTGAAGGGATTTTAAGAAAATCCAGCATGAATTGTTTAAGAATTACAGCCATTTTTATACAGAGTCCCCCATTTTCAGAGGTTCAAAATTAATGGAGCAATCTAATATGGATTTTTTTTTAAAAACTTTGCAGTTAATGTCTGCCTTGAATCTAGAACCCACGGACATCACCAAATGCTGGGCTTCCTCCATTGAGTTGCTCAGTTCAAGCTTTACTTCAGCCACTTTCAGCTGCTGCCTCTTTACGGCTCTTTCTCCAGTTTTGTATTTAATAACAGACAAGCGTTGTCAGTTGGGTTGAGATGAGGGAACTAACTTGGCCATTGAAGAATATTCCATTTCTTAACCTTGAGAAACTCTTGGGCTGGTTTTGCAGTTTGTTTTGTGTCATTATCCATTTGCGCTGTGAAGTTCTGTCTGATCAGCTCTGCAGCATTTGGCTGAATCGGAGCAGAGCGTACAGCCCCGTACACTTCAGAATTCATCCTGCTGCTTCTATCAGCAGTCACATCATCAACACACACTAGTGACCCCAGCTCCACAGGCAGTCACACATACCCATCCCATAACACTGCCTCCACATTTGACCGATAATGTGGTAAGCTTTGGATCTTCCCATCATTCTGGTACAAGTTAAACTTGGCTTCAACTGATTTCATCTTCAAAAGATTTTCTATTCTGTTTTTTTTACAAAACTGTACAAGCTCTTTTAGATGTTTTCAAAATCTAATCTGACCTTCCAGGTATTTAATGTAATCAGTAGTTTGCACCTTGTTGTAAATCCTCTCTTAATAATTTTGTCATCGTGCACTTTAGTGTCTTTCAGCCCTTTTAGTGTTGCTGAGCTGCTTATTCTTTCTAACAACCCACCAGACTGATTTGTTGATTTGGCTGTCGCTCTAAAATGTTTATCTTTGGTTTTTCGCCTCACATCTCTTTGAGCCTCATTTTTGAAATATAAAATTCAACTCTCTGCATCAACTTCAAATACTATGCCTGCTTCATTTGTCATAAAATAACAATGGAACAGGACTCAGCTGGCCATGAAGCTGCTTGTCAGTCAACTGTCCCACTCATTTAGAACCTCTGTATAAAAATGTCTAAATCTTAAACAGTTCATGCAGAAAGTTTGCACTTCAATCACATATTGATTGGTTCAGACAAAGACATTGTGTCTTTGTTTCAAGCATTATAGAGGGCACTGCATCTTCACAAATGCAGATTAAATCGAAATTAGATATTTTTTAAGGCATCGTCTAAAAAAAGATAGGAAAATTTAGTACTTAACCTTGCATAGTATTAAGATGTAATATGTGAAGGAGGTCATTTAAAAAAAAACAAAACGACAATATATTTATATATATTGTAAATGTAAGAGTAAAAAGTTTATAATATATATAAATAGATTGTCTTTTTTTTTTTTTTTATTTTCTCCTTTTTTTTTTAA
>VUQJ01019829.1:4175-20532 GCA_015108635.1 Andinoacara biseriatus | reverse complement strand
GGATAGGCTGGGATAGGCTTCCCCAATGGAAAACCCTACAAATTGTGCCGAGTCAAGTTGAGTCATGCTGAGTAGGTACTAGTGAAAATGTGGCATATTGTTAATTATGGAGTTCCACAGGGTTCTGTGCTAGGACCAATTTTATTTACATTATACATGCTTCCCTTAGGCAGTATGATTAGAAAGCATTGCATAAATTTTCATTGTTATGCAGATTATACTCAGCTTTATCTATCCATGAAGCCAGATGACACACATCAATTAGTTAAACAGCAGGAATATCTTCAAGACATAAAGGCCTGGATGACCTCTAATTTCCTGCTTCTAAATTCAGATCAAACTGAAGTTCTTGTGCTCGGCCCCACAAATCTTAGAAACATGGTGTCTAACCAGATACTTACTCTGGATGGCATTACCTTGGCCTCCAGTAACACAGTTTATGGACTTCTGCTTGTCCACTTGCCTTTTAAGTTTGAACACAGATTCATGATTGGATTAAGATATGGGGAGTTACTTGGTCATGAATCCACAGTGTTAATTTGATGATCTTCAAGCCACTTCTTCACTTTATGAAACACAAAATTCCTGTCAGTGCCAAAACTGTTTGCTGTGACTGTACAGGAAAAATAAACCACAGTCACTGCTTTCTCACAGTGGGTGTTTGATTACATCTATTTTTTGTTATATTATTTTTATGTAGGATGGCACATCTCTACCGCGAAGCTGTTCTTTTCCAGCCTCTGCTTCCTCCAGCATGGGCAGCGAACTGTCACAGCAGACCAACCCGGCGTGAGTACATGTACTCTATAAAAAGAGTCATCATTTGAACCAGAGTAAATGATCCACCCTATAAAAATCTTTGCATTTTTTTCATTTTTAGGTTTAAGTAAAAGTCTGCCACAAAGCTCATTGGAAATTTGTTAATTATATTTCAGAAGTTGGAACATTTTAATTTAAGTTCATTACTTCAGTTTAATAGCAAGGGGAGCTTCATGTGAAATGTGTATCTCAGATCTCTCAGAGTAACAATACGATTGCTGACTACAAACAAGCTAATGCTAGTGTTTTCCCTCACTCAGGTGTAGCAGAGCTCCTACCTTAGCTGCAGCTCCTAGTTCAGAGTCAGACTGGGAACTCTCTCGCTCCCAAGAGAGGGAAAACCATCAGGCATCGTTCAGGGCACAGATCTCCAAAATTGAACAATTCCTCAATGCAGAGATGCTCCCTGTGCCAAAAAGACAGCAAACTGAACCGAATCTTTAGAAACTGCTGGTCTTCTTAATTTGCTGTCTCAGGTGAAATTGCATGAAACATTTATGACAGTTTAAGTGTTCTGAAAAATTACCATTTTTGAATATATAGGTGTGTTACTGATTCATATCAACTGCATAGTTTCTTCTCCGGTTACTGTTTGATGTTCAAGGTTGCAAGAGCCTGAGGTTTTAGGGTTAAATCATTAACTCTTCGCTTTATTGTTATCTTAACATTTCTGTGTTTTGAGCAGAAAACTGCACAGTTCATGTGTTTGTTTCACGTGTATTTGTAGCTTTTAAGGGAAGAGATCAGAAGTAAATAGGATAGCCTTTATTAATCTTAAATACACAATATATGTTCTGCTACATTGCTAACATTTTATTTTAACACACAGTTGTATATGGTTAAAGTAGTTGTAAAATGGTTGTATTAGCACAGATATAAAAATAAAAAAACAGTTTTCCTTACATATGCTTTTTCTTGCCATTTAATCAAATTACAAGTTCATCAGTTGTCTTCCAAATATTTTAAATAAAAGACTTCAGATAGGCCAGGAATACAGTTTTAACTAAGACACTACACTTCTGCATTATCACTGACACAACTTGGCACATAGAACCAAACAGGACATTCGAGCACAAATTTAT
Organism: Andinoacara biseriatus; assembly: GCA_015108635.1. NCBI lineage: Eukaryota > Metazoa > Chordata > Actinopteri > Cichliformes > Cichlidae > Andinoacara > Andinoacara biseriatus. The sequence goes on along the minus strand of VUQJ01019829.1, from coordinate 18,631 downwards.
TAAAACAACAGTAGCTGTTGCATTTCTTTTACTCGAAACATTATTCACAGTACGTCATGCATTTCACAGCAAACAGCCAGATAAATAAAGACTAAGAGCTGTTGCCCATTAAAAATGCTGGAAGAATGCTAATTAACATTAATTAACATCATAGCCAATCAAGGTTGCATGTCTCAGAGGAGCTCTAATTGTGGAGGCACCTTTGGTCTGCACCATGTTTTTTCTGCTACTGCTGCTTTGTTGGAGGCAATTACAACTCAGGACACAAATGGCTAGTCTGTGTTTACACCTATTAAATTAACAGAAATAACAGTTCAGATAACAATTAGCACTACAGTAAATACCCCAACCCTAATTAACGAAAATCAATTAGTGAACACACAGTCCAATTAACACATTCTAACAAGCTTCTCGTTAACTTTATGTTCCCTATGAGGATGATGGCAGAAAGAACATCTGGCCCCACAAGAGCATGAAGCAGCTGACCACACATATTTGGATTCTCATTAGTCTGCTGCTTATGTACATGCTGCTTGTTCTCCTTGGGTTAGTTTAAGTGGGTTATAGAGCGTCAGATGTAGTACAGAGGTCGTCTACAGGCGAATTCCTATTGCCAAAATGACCTATTGATCACATCTTACTGCATCTTGCATCACCTCTATGTTCTGTAGCCCTGATTTAAAGCTGTTATTCAGAAACAGGTACAGATTGGGTTTTTTACAGTATTACCTTGATGAATGTGAACGTTATAATATGCTGTTTCCCATTTTTGACTTGAAGTGAAAGTATATGGTTAAAATTAGCTAATAATGCCATCCATCCATCCATTTTCATCCACTTATGCAATTCAGGATTGAGGCGGGGCTTGAGCCTATCCCAGCTACCATAGAACGAAAGGCAGGGCACACCTTGGATAGGTTGTCAGTCTGTCACAAGGCTAACACAGAGTGACAGACAACCGTTCACACTCACAGTCATAGGCTATTTAGAATCACTAATTAACCTAACCCCACTTACTGCATGTCTTTGGACTGTGGAAGGAAGCCGGAGTACCTGGAGAAAATCCACGCAAACCAACGGGAAGAACATGCAAACTCCACACAGAAAGGCCTCAGCCACATGGTGGATGCCGTGAGGCAGCAGTTCTAACCACTGCGCCACTATGCTGCCTAGATAATAGCTAAAAATGTGAAGAAATATTACCTCACTTTTGTTTATTATTTTGGTATCACCTCACTAAAATCCAGCGACTCCACAGAAGGATGTTTGTATGAACTCTGCAGTGCTGTTCAGTGTTGTGCTGTTCACTGTTAAGGTTCATAATATTAGGTTCTTTCACCAGTGTTAAATTCTCTACACAAGACTTTGAAGCATCTTAATTTCTCATTCATAGCATTGGTTTCGATGTCTCACTATGGGATGCACCTCCCTGGGTATTCCTCAGAAGCTATTCTCATTCCTCCAGTCCCGATTGGCTGGTGATCGCGATGACCACTTCAGGCAGAGCCACCCACCCTTAATTAGCTTGCGCTACAACCTAGTCATAATTCAAACACCTCTCCTCGTTTCAGAGCACATCCCAATCTGCAAATAGGCTAGCTAGCTTAACTGTCTTAACTGAAGCCAAACCATCCACTGGCACCAGTTGGAGCTCACAGCTGGACCTAGCTGCAGCAGCCCCACCTATGGAAGACGTGTTAGACTTGGATTATGGGGACGACAGTGACGACACCTCAGAGTTCCACATATCTAACAATGTAGTGAACGAAGATAACATTTTTGGACCCTCCCCTTAGACTGTCAAACCTAACACAGTAACCGCCTCCCAGGACATGACGAGAGCACACCGGCTTCCCCCGATCCTGTCCGTCCTCCTGTACGCTCTTCTTCCTCTGGCTTTTATATCTCCTACTCTCTCTAGAGTGAGGGATCACATTCCCATTTAGTGTCCAGTTGGCTTGATTCTGTCATTCCTACTGGACTTGATTGACAAGTGAAAATCCTTCTCCGCGATTGTGTGCTTGGCTGCCATTGCTGCCTACCACGTAAGGTTTTGGTGATTAAAATGGTTTCCCTTTGGTTTGCCTTTTTATGAAGGGGGCCCACAGGGTACTCCCGATCTCTAGACCACTGGCACACTCTTAGGACTTAGCAGTGGTTTTGGATGGGCACTGTGGCCCTCCATTTGAACATCATGAGGTAGATTTAAAGCATCTGTCTCTGAGAACAGTCTTGCTGCTGGCTTTACCTCAGCTAGACACGTCAGTGATATTGATGCACTTTCCGCGCACCCTTCATGCACTCAGTTTGGCCCAGGGTAGTCTTGGGTGTCGCTAAAACCCAACCCAGCCTATGTGCCTAAGGTGGTTGGGTCATGTGTGCCTGTTACCTTGACAGCATTCTCCCTGCCCTCTTTTTCTACTGATGAAGAACAAAGGTTACACATGCAGGACATGTCAATGCAGGACATCTGTGCAGCAGCAAGCTGGTCTTCACCTCTCACTTTTGTCCAGATCTACAGGCTGGATGTCTCTGCTCCAAGTGTAGCCCAAGCAGTACTGAGCTTTGGGTCCTCACTTGGATAGGTGGACTACTTGCTAATTTCTGACGATTGCTTGAGATAAGCTTGTCTGGCAATACGGGAGTCTCCATTTCCCATAGTGAGAATGTTAGGAATGAGAACTTTAAGTTACTTGCATAACCTAAAGTTCTCAGAGTAGCATGAGTGAGATGTCTCAGCCAGACAGCCCTTTGTTCTGGGGCGAAGAAAGAAGAGGTGCTTATTTTGAATCATGCCTGCGTTGTAGTGCAAGCTACTTAAGGGTGAGTGGCTCTGCCCAATGTGGTCATCGCAATCACCAGCCAGTCCGGATTGGCGGAATTGCTTCTGAGAAATACGCAGGAAGGCGCATCCCATAGTGAGACATCTCACTCGTACTACTCTGAGAAGCGGGGTTACGCAAGTAACCTAAAGGTTTGGTTTATTTTTTTAGTGTACTTTGACAGTATACTGTGAAGCATAGGTTAGCTAAGATTAACTGGCTGTGGTGGTTGACACTTGCGACTACCCAGAGTTTGCCTACCAACATCTCCACAGCAGTCCTTGTTGACTTTATGAAAAGAAGACTCGTGCTTTTCACAGATATTCTACTCACACACTAAAATTAACAGCGCACATTTTGATGGTAGCACGAGGGCTTCGCTTGATCCATCTTACTACACTTACTGATAATGAATACGCCTGAACGTTAATGCACTCATAAAGAAACCTGAAGCATTTGAGTGGTTGCGCCCACCACTGCTGACCCTTATCCTTATTGGGAGGAAGGGAGAGTATGGGAGGAGAGGTGGGGGAGATGTGGAATATAAAAGAGTTAATTTTAATGCACTCGTGCTCACAAAAACACATACACGTTCTATAATTCTCACACAGAGTTTTGTCTCTCCCCTTTTACATAAGCATGCACATGGCCACGTACACACATTGAATCTCAGTTATGAAGTGTTGGCACTTTGAAACAGTCAATTACCCTCTGGGTAGGGAGGATACCTGCTGTTAATTACTGCTCAGTGTTTTATATGGAGCGTAAATAAAGAGACCGCTGACATTCACATTCCATCAATGCGTCCCCCAGCTCACACTGTGTTCTGTGTGTGGTATTTGATTTTAAATTTGTGAGGTGGGAACCATGAGAAAAAAAGCATTTTGGATAGAACTGGTATTGTGTAAGTCCTCCAACCTGAACAGCCAGATATGTTGTTTACCTTTGAATATGGCTCATCAGAATGAATCCTAACATAGCACCCCAAATGGGAGCAACAACTGCTGCACAGATATTACTGCAGACGTCTAAAAGTGCACTGGGACTGTTGTGGAGGGCCGCACTTAGCCGAACTCAATTCTACTCGGTTTTAGCTCCTTAAAGCTTATTGGTGAGGCCTTCCACAACAGTCCTAGTTTCTCATGTGGCCCCTTTTTTAAAAATTAATTGCCCAATCCTGCGTTTAAAGAAATGTTGAGCTGGAGTTTGAAAATGGTGGCCTCCTGTGTTAAAGACTAATGTTTTGTTCGCCAGTCCATCTACCCCTGACTGTACAATGATAATACCTACTGAATCAGGGCCAGGACACATGGCTGTTACTCCTTTGCTATATCCCCATGTCATTGCTATTATGAGTTAGGGGTTGATCATCCTAAATGTGTTCAAGGCTATCTCTGTCTGCAAGCTCATTACAGAGGCAATTATAAACCTCACATAATGAAAAAACAAAGTCCCACCACTTTGGAGCCTACAACTAAAGATATTGGCATGTTTCTGACATGTGGGTCACCTTTTCATTTGAGACAGCCTCAATAGAGCTCAATAGTGAGGTTCTGTAGGTAAAAATCCCATTCATATGCGCCATACAGATTTTGATTATGTGCCATAATGTTGTAACCGTCCAGAAAAGACTTACTTTGAGCTACGATGGTATGCGCTCCTGTAGAAACCACAAGCCTTTGATATGAGCCTTATTTTAACGTTTATACTAAATTGAAACAGGTACGTATCTACCTGAAAAGGCTCAAACCTGTGAGCAAACGGTTGCTTAGTGAGCGTGAAACTCCAGAAGCCACAATAGCAGTGATTGTAGTCAGATAACAAAGCGCTGTACCATATTGATAACTAGGTTATACTTCACCACACACAAACAACAAACTACAGAATATATTCAAAACTATTTTTATACAAATGAATGATGAAAAGGGTTCAATTTGAGGATGTTGGAAGTCATTATGGGATTTGCAAGGGGTTGTGGAATGCGTTGTTCCTTCACTGTTAAAAATGATTATGTACAAAGTCTTGTACCTTTGCCTTTAAAAAAAATAAATTCTTTTTATGGTCATGATTCACCTTCGAACTGGCTGGATCTGCTCATGATCCCAAACATATGAGCTCATCTGTGCAACACAGTGGAGGTAACGTCATGGATTGGGCTCGCATGGCTTCTTCTGGGACGGGCTCATTAATCTTCATTGATGATGTCACGCATGATGGCAGCAGTACGATGAACGCAGAAGTCCTCAGAAACATTTTGTCTGTCAATTTAACGAAAGATGCAGACCCCCCCCCCCAAAAAAAAGCAAACAACTGAAAGAGGCTGCTGGAAAAGCACCACAAAAGAAGAATTCAAAAGTTTAGTGACGTCAGCGAGTCACAGGCTTGATGCATTTATTGCAAGCAAATTATTTATATCTGTGTATCAGATCCAGATTTAAATACTTGGAAATAAAAGCTGAGATTTTGGATCTTTTGTCTCGTATTGACTTTTTTGATCTCAAACCCAAATGTTTCCAGTCTAGAGAAAAAAATAGAGATTGGCCTCTGTTCCAATACTTTTGTATATGCTAATGAGTGCACACAAATGCATACAAGATACAGATAAAATTAGATTGTTAAAACTAATACCGATATTTGTTTTAAAAATCTGATATTCCGATTCCCCTAACAGCTATTTATTTACTTCCCGCTTGGATCAGCTGATTAGGTTGTTGTGGTTTTGGTGTTCCAAGTATGTGCTGCCTATAGGTAATTTGTATAGTGCCCTCTGGTGGACAAAATGTGCACCATCAACACTCATAACGTGGTTGAAGGGTGTTTCTCCCCTCTCTTATTTACTTTTTGAATCTTCATTTAGCAGCCGATAGATTGACAGCTAATGGCTAATACCAGCTGCTGGGCTCGGAATAAAAAACTAAAATGTCACTAATCAAAACTGGAGGGCAAACATTTTTGGACAGGCTGTTAAATTAACACTGCAAAGGTTCATTTTTGATATTGAAGGTTGCCAACTTGGTGCAAAGCAATAAAGTGATAAGTCCCAAAAGAAGCTGAGCCCTTGGACCGATAAAACTATCTTAGCAGTGGTTCAGTAATGGACAGTGCTTAAACACACACACCTCCACCTTCACCTCCCCAAAAAAAGAAAATGTAATCACAAGTTTGAATCCAACCTTGATTTACCTTCCCATTTATTGAAATTCTGCACTAGAGAGGGGAGGAGTGCTATATATTTGCCAATCCTCCAGCTAAATGGGTCTCACCACCACTAAACATTGCTGCCTGTCCTGAGGTTACAGGGCCATGTTTTGTCATATTATACCTCTTTGCCTCAAAAGCATCACAGTAAATCTAGCCAAGAAGTCGTATTAAACGGTGCAGTAGACGTCTGCAGAGATGGAGGCTGAGTGCAATCCTGGCACTCTGAGTGTACTCTGCAGTCTTAAAGTGAAAAAGTGCAGCTGCTCCTTTGGCCCTGTAAAAATACTTAAATGAGCAGATTATTATATATAGAGAGAGAGAGTGGCTTCGGCTTCACTCGTGTTATACTGTAGAATACAACTTCCTTTTTGTATTTTTCTGTATATGGCAAGTCATTTTAATATACTTTTTGGCATTTAATTAATGTTAAATCAATGATGAATCAACCACAGGGGAAAAGTCTCTAAATCCTTTGTGTATCTTATTTGCATATTCAAATATATATTAAAATATATAATAGATCTAAAAAACATTCCTCTTTTGTAAGCAGCCAAAAACTCCACATAATGTACCTTTAATTAAATTTCTGACTCCAAAATTAGATGATTGCTTTAATTTAAGTGACTCGTGTTTTACTTCTCGAGCTTAATTTGTTTATAAGGTAAACCCCTAATAATTCAGCATACTAGTCCTAATAACACTGGATATTATAAAGTTCATATTACCCTCTGCTGGAGCTCAAATCATTTTCACGTCTGGCTACATGTAGCAGTGAGCTGTGTTGACTTCCAGTGCACAAAAACACCAAAATATTTTTAAAAATACAGTTGTTAGAGACATAAACAACCATTCACATCTATGGGAGGAAGCTGGAGTACCTCCACGCAGAAAGGCCCCAGCCTGGATTTGAACCCATGGTCTCCTTGTTAAGATGCAGCAGTACCAACCACTGCACCACCGAGCTGCCCAGGCTTAACTATTCTTACCGAATAACTGCCTAAAACTGTTGCTCCTAGTTCAAAACTGAGTGTTTCCTTCAGTATGGACTATGATGCACGCACAATAAATCAGTTAGCTGCCCCTTAAGCAGCTGAACACATCAGTGAAATCAGTCATCAGTACAAAAGAAAACAACAGACATTTAAACTAAAACCTCTCAAATGTTTTACTGTTTTCTTCGCGTAGTATTTCTTATTCTTAAGTTTGAAATATAGTTGTGCTGTTTGTCTTCTGTGGCTTCTATCTCTGTGCATTTTTACTGCAGTGAGACCTCACGACACTGATAAATAACAGGCTTCACCTTTCCTTAGTGGGGCTTAGCATGACTGAATGCACTCCTAGTCTCTCTGAGAGTGTGTCCCCAGCTGTGAATCACTTGTGTTCAACACACACCTATGGTACACACACACACACACACACACACACACACACAGATGCTCCTCTCAGCTTTTACCGGCATGGAGAGAGCAAAGCAGAAGATAATCTCTGAAACGTTGACCCACTGTCAAAGGTCAGAGGAGTTGAAAGGTCGCCCTCCGCATCATTTATAGGCTCTTAAATAAGACTGGCTCTTACGCTGCAGCATACCCGCCCTTTCAAACTGTTATCGGACTCTGCGAGTAATGTGCAAATCTGCTTATTCGGAGACGAGTCCAGTGGTGAAAGAGGGAGAGAAAAGAAAGAGAAAAAAAATGATGCACAAAGTTAAAACGAGACCAATGTTTTGGCGTCTGGACTTTTCAGATATAAAATAACATGAAATTCTTGTAAATCAATTCATTTGTAGACTAAAAATAAAGGGAGTGCAGTTTTTAATCTCACTTTGAAACATCTTTAAGTTTAAAAAGGGTAAAAATATATAAAAAAGACTTCTGATTGAAATCCTGATTGTGGTTAAAATGCGTAAAAATGTGGAGGGACTGTAACAGTAACCACCTTAAAGAAAAGTCAAAAATGAAAAGATACCAAATTGACTGTTACTGTTTTGACATTTCGCTTAACCCTCTTGATTGGAGAGGAAGGCGAAATGTCAAAAAAGTAACTTAAGGGGCCAAATTGTATGTTATTTTTGACATAATGGTAGGGAGCGGGGCCGGAAGCGGCCCGCGAGCCGGGAGTTTGGGCACCCCTGTGCTAGACGGTACCATTTAGGAAAAGTTGCTAAATCTAGTGACAAAGTGGTCACGTTTGCAACAGTGAGGAGAAATGAAAGGTGAGGATCACTGCAGTGAGATGTCAGGGGCTCCGGCTGGGATGTAGCACACGATTCTACAGTAAAAAATAAAAATAAAAAACACCAACAACAAATACTCAAAACTGACGTTGAACCCAGCAAACCAAAGTCTGGGCAGTGCAGTTGGTCGGGTAAAGCTTTAAAGGTCAGGGAAACAATGTGGTTACAGGTAACATAATGGTTGCTCTGCAGTAATGCCACCTGACTCCTTTGCACCTGTCATGGTAACCAAACCCACTGAAGAGCTTTTCATGCCTGTTATGTCATTTTTTAAACATTTCGTTCCACAGCATAACTGGAGAACAGTCCCCATTAATATTATAACATATAATTAAGTGTTTGTGTAGGTCAGTTACTGTAAAATAACTTTTTAACTTAAGCTACCAAAGTTGGACAGATACTCCCTCTGCTGCACTGTTTCCATTCTTCACTTATAAAGCTAGTGCTGGTGGAGTTTGAAGAGGCAGCAGAGCATGCTCTCATCTAAACCTGGTCAGATTAGCTTTCAGCTCCTGAGGTTAGTGATTTCTGGGGGTCCTCAGTCTGCAGGGCTGTAAGATGTGAGTGGGAGAGCCCTGAAAATGCGACGGAGACACAGACAAAGAAGAAAACAGATGAACTTAAGCGACGTAAAGAAAGGCAGGATGAAGGGAGAGATCGAGAAGCCAGCCAGCTCTGTGATACTCTGAGGACTGTTACAAAATGATCTCCTCGGAGGACCACCATGGCGGCAGACATACGTTTCTGATTTCCTGAGAGGGCTTTAACTTCTTATGGGTACACGGTCCTCCCACAGACCGACACTGTCACTGATGCCTATATATCTGCAGGAATGTGCGCGTATGTTACAGCATGTGTACGCTCTTGTCTCTGCACATGCACTTCACTCCGGAAGATGAAGCCATTTTGTAATTGATGGAGCGGGGGGCCCGAATCTAGGCTCTGGGGTCACACAGATGCACACACACACACACGCAGTGTTAAGTGTCAAGCCCGGGAGTCCGTCCCTCAGCGGGTTGCTCGTGGTCGGCATCGCGGAGCATTTCTTTTCATTCCAGGGGATCCTATAAACCTGTCACGGCCGTGGTCTCGCTCTCTTTTTCTCTCCTTTTCTGCTTCTCCACATCTCTGTCTCTAAATCCCAAAAAATAAACACTGCTTTTCCGAAACGACAGGAAGACTCACGTGAGATTAGACGACTTTTCTGCATCTCACTTTAATGCATACACACGGCCTTCCCTCTAAATCACCGGCCCAGAACAACCTGCCAAGCTCCATTTCGCTACAAATGTGTCCCACTTCAAAATGTCAGACTTCAGAGGTCTATAACAACCCCTGTGTTTTCTTCTTGTTTTGAACACTAAACCCAGCTTGAACTCATAGATAACGGTTGCTATGTTTCACCCTGTTTTCTTAGATTTTGTTTCAAATAGATGGGACCTGGACGGCTGAGACAATAAACCCAGGGTGTCGTGTAACACGTGATTTGTGTGAAGTCCTGGCTGAGTGTTCATGAATTTTAACAGTCCACATTAAACAGATGAGTATTATCAGGGCGCAGTGAATAACGCAGCATTATGAGGAGAGCGGTGAGGTAAAAGGTGCATCTGTTCCTATCTGGCAAGTCCCAGATATGAAAGCCTAACGCTATGTTGTTAGATACAGCATCTCTCCTTCTGTGTATAAACAGTCAAATTTTCTACACTGAGACTAATTTGGCTCTCTAGGTGAGGCGAAGTATTGACTATTGACAAAGCACCACGTGATGCATACATGCAAATTCCTACTGACCATAAACGCAGCTTTGTGTGCATATAGCACTTTAAAGAGATTGTCAGTGTTTCCTCTTATGGTCACAGATTTTGTCATTGTAAATTAGTCTTCAGTGGAAGCTCTTTATTTAGCATCCAAAATTCCTTATGAAGTAATAATGTACAAGCGGCAGAAATGAGTTTCCTTCGAAGGGTGGCTGGCCTCTCCCTTAGGGAGGGGCTCAGAATAGAGCCGCTGCTCCTTCACATCGAAAGGAGGCAGCTGAGGTGGCTCGGGCACCTGATTAGGATGCCTCCTGGCTGCCTCTTGGGTGAGGTGTTCCAGGCATGTCCCACTGGGAGGAGGCCCCGGGGTAGACCCAGGACACGCTGGAGGGATTATATCTCTCGGCTGGCCTGGGAACGCCTTCCTGATGAGCTGGTGGCTGTAGAGAGGGAAGCCTGGGCTTCTCTGCTCAGGCTCCTGCCCCCGCGACCCGAACCCGGATATGTGGAAGAGGATGGATGGATGAATGGATGTAATAATGTCTCATCTGTCTGATTATATTTTAAGCAGGTTTCATACAAAAATATAGACTGACCTTACTGTATTTGCATCAGTGTGATCAAAGCTTTTTTACATAACTTGCGCCGCCATGCTGTTTGACTTGTTCTTACAACACTTGACACATGGAAAATATACTCATACAATCAATGATGTAACACATGTTGAGTTTATTTCATAGGATAGCTGTGTAAAAGATGGGCGTACCTTTTGGGTTTGAAATGAAAAGTACCTGCATTCTTTCTAATGGCCAGCAGAGGGCGGCTCCTCCGATTCTCATATGACAACTCGATCTTTGCTGTGCTATACAAAAACAGCTACCTTACTCTGACCTCAGCAAACACTTTCCTGATGCTGATTCAGGTCTTATTGAATACCTGATGTTTATTTTTAAATTTATGGACCCCATTAAGGCCTTTAGTGTCAAAAAGGAGGATAAAGCACGTTATCCTTTATCGTGTGATTGACACTAGACTGTGAGCGTGCAGCATCCTTCAGTTTCTCAGGCTAATCAGCTCCTCATTACAGTTACAAAACACATTTAAAAACAGTAGTCTGAAGATGGCACTGAGCCTGAGCCTTCACACCGAGACCTTTGCACTCAGTTGATGTTTTAAGGTTTCTATGTTGCTTTTCACCTAATCGCTGCTTTTGTGCTGACAGAACATCTTACACCGGTCCCATTTCAGCACTGGAAGTTATCCCACTGACTGGCCCATTAACCACTCTGATCCATCTCAGCTCTGTTTGTTTTGATAGTACAGCAGCGACACAGATGAATGTCTCTCTCTATTGTGATTTCATTAGCAGAGACAGTGTCATTTTCCCACTCTCTGCAGCTCACGGCCTCTCTGCTTTTCCATGGACTAATCTGCCCAGAGTCCAGAGAGGGTAACTGGGGGACTCGTCTGTATGACCCCCCCCCCCCCGGTATACTGGAGGGGCAAGACCCAGGAGATAAAATGTGAATAAAAGGACAAAACAAACAGAACCGAAATGGAAATTTTACGATCTCGCTAGAGGGAAATATTTTATTCTCTTCAGCTGCCACAGTTTGAGTTTGAACAAGGTCAAAGCTATTAATATAAAAATGACAGGGAAGTAGGCCCTGTGAGACTGTGTTTAAAGTCCCGTGTACGTGATAGGACCAAACTAATGATTCTGACCGTGAGTTACATTTTTTTTGTTTTTTTGGGACCCATGGCATCCCAAATTACTTTTTTTAGTTGCCAAAGGGCTTTCAAGTGCAGGGAGTGCCGCTGTAGCTCAGCTGGTTGAGCAGGTGACCCATGTGCCGAAGACTAGAGTCCATGCTGGGCAGCTTTCTGCGTGTCGTACCCCCTCACTCCCCCTTTCCTGTCTAAAAGAAACCCCCACATTGTTACTGCAACCGTGCCTGTGAAGTGTCCATTATCACTGAATACAATTAGATAAAAATCCTAATAAAAGGCTTCTCTAAACTTTCATAGACATTTTTCATTTGCTCTTCTAAAGCAAATATTATTGGTTTGACCCGGCTGTGCCAGAACAGGAAGTCCCACCTTAAACTGTTGGTTAAAAGTGGCTCCAACACCCTGTTGCACTGTTCCTTGATGACTTTTTGTTCTTGGATACTTTTCTGACTATTTTAGTTGGTTGCAATCATTTAAAGAAAGCTGGACTTAAGAAAACTTTCTGTTACCCGAGGACAGTCTTTCCTGAAGCCCTAACCTATACCAATGGCCAATGGGTCCCAGATTAAACCTCTGGTCAAGACCTTCAGGATTCAGATTCAGCAGTCTCAAAGAAATCAGGCCTCAGTCACACAGGCCTTGAGACCAGTAAGCAACCATCTGGGAATCACTGGTTGTGAGGAAAAAAATCGGTGTATTGTTGAGTGGTTGCAGGAAGTTGCTGGCTGGCGCTGGGTGGAAGCACTCACAAAGAAGGTGCTGGAAACAGATAATGTTTGCCTGTAAGGTAAAAGTTGTGCCTTAGCCCTGCAGACAGCACCTTTTTAGTTTCTCATGTCTTTCATACAAACTACGGCTGATTGCAGCAACCTGCTAGCAACCAGTGCACTTCCAAGGAGGTTTTTAGTGCAGCTAGCGACTGCCAGCAACATTCAGAAACCACTCGCCGACTCATCACAGAATACACACTTAGCCCGGTGCCCAGTGGTTGCCAAGGGGTCACTGACCGAGGGGGTCGCTGACCCTCACTAGGCCTGGGTGACTGGGGCTTTAGCAGTCCATTTCACAGAGACTGCCAACAGCCACTTACACCAAGTCAGGGAATACATTTCTCCCCCCCTTACTGAGATCGTAGGTAAAAACAACAACTCCAAAGTCAAGTCACACCTCAGGTCAGGTTCTGATGCTACTTTATTAATATGGAGGATATTAAGTCAAAAGAGAGTCATATGTAGCATGACCTGTTACCTACACTCAGGGTATTAAATATGAAGGGAAACACCAAGAAAACAGGAATGAAGAGCTTTTCTTAAATAGTTTAAGATGTGAGGTGAGAAATAATTTTTCATTCCATTGTTACTTTTCAATAGTTTGACCCCTCACTGCATGCTGTGAGTTGTTATGGTTGCATATTACTCACCACAACGCTGCACACCTAGCAAAGGGGAGCCTTGACTGTAGTGGAGACAAAAATGCAAAACCATCGACTCCTCCAGACCTACAAAACATTACAGTTGCCCCCCCCCCCTTATCTGCTGTATTTAAATGCACATTCCTTATCCAGCCTGCAGTTTACAAATGAGTTTGAAGCTGCCCGCTCGTGTTTGGGAGACCGGTTTGTTTACAGCTGTGTGGTCCAAACTGTGTTTTTAATTGCAGAACTTTGTGTTTCAAAGCTCCTAAATTTTTCTTCACGTTTTCTTTCGGCGTTTTGAAGCCAAGATTCGTTCTTCTATTTTTGAAGTTTACCATTCTCATTCTGCGAAGCAGTAATTTTAGAAATGGCTCCACGGGCTGATTTACTGATAGGCAGAGGTCAACACTTTGATTTACTCACTTCCTGTAATGGCTGCATGTTTTTTTTGTTCTCATGTGTTTTCCTTCGCTTAATGGTTTTTCATAGTGGGTAAACATTTCTCAGCGCAGATAACAAGTTTGTTCCCTAATCGATAACTCTTCAGTCACGGTATTTTTATTCAACAGTAATTTTCATTTAATTTTGGGGTCAAAGAGGCTTTTTTTTTTTACACAAGCTGTTTTGATAACTAATTGATAAATGATGGATAAAGTGTTTTTACTTTCAAATAACTATTTGGAGGGAGGCAACAATCTGAGTCGATAGTGATCTGTTAGTAGTTGATTGATTGTGTTCGGTCCAGCCTGAAATGACCTGTCAGATGGTGGGGAAAAATGAGGTCAAAGGTCATCAGAATCAGATCAGCGGAGCTCCTGCCCACTGCCGCTGCGGTCATCTCTTCCTGTGTCTCCAATAAAGATGAACTGTTTGTTTTCTGGTGGGTTTCTTCATGTCGGAAGTGAAGTCGGGCCGTTCTCCAAGAACAACATGTGGAACTAGAAATAGAAGTTTGAGGTTTGCAAGGGAGTTCTGATGGAAAGAAAACAGGAGATAGAGATGTTAAGAAAGCAGAATATCTTCTACTGGGCTGGGCTCAGTTGAAGCCTCGGGTCCTTTATTGCTGCGCTGACTTCAGTAAATGTTTCCAAGTAACCTCCCGTTATCAAAGCTTTGTCACAGCGTGAGATACTTACACTCTACGCAGCCCCAAAGAACAGTGTTAAAATAATCTATTATTACACTTGATGACTGAACTGATACCCCACCACCATCATTCCCTGTCAGCCCATTTGTTATTAAAGTGCTGGAATGTGTCTGGTACTTCATCACGGCGAGCGACACTGAGCGGTCAGTGC